>SGPM01000268.1:263-38449 GCA_004802725.1 Antrodiella citrinella
TTNTTTNTTTATTTNTTTNTTTAACATNTAACCGGATCCCCGTCAATGGGGCCGGGCATTTCTATCCCGCATACTACATGTACATGNCNCGGCNTTATAANATNANACCCAATTACTGTCGCGACGTCCTGGACCGNCGCGGACCCCTCTCTGCATTCGGGTCGATGAGGTAGTTTGGACTGACCCANAACCAAGGGCCAGACCAACCTCCTTCTANCTTATGTGGNTTCAATTTNTTCCACTCCCGGTCNANGTNCACCCGATCAGGGTGTCCAAGATNCATCTCAAAGAGCGTCCTTCCTCTTTCATCGTNGTCTAACTCNCGTGTCCCAAATTCNGCCGCTTCTTGCANANTTTGATCTAACGTNAGCCGATCATCCAGTGGAACGNCCNNCTGCTTCCTCATCAAAGAAGTGACGAACNCTTTCCTTCCCAAGAGCATNTGGTANAATACCGCTCCTGGATGAGGCTCAGCCGANTCNGCNGATTGCTGCCGNTCCGCTATTTCCTCATCTGTTTCNCTCATCAAGGCNTGATGCCTCTCCGCGCACTCNAACGTGTACGCGAGCGGATTCANTCTCATCCAGTCAGTAANGGTCNCNAAACCNTACCGATCNGTAGAGAAGGGGTCCAGNTCNTCCAGATACTGTGGACGCTGGCGGTATCTATCCCCATTGGTCACATTGTGCCAATCGTGGAAGAANAGATCTGGGAATTGAATCCACANATGACAATCATANAGAACGTGATCNCGCGTCTGCGGCTGGAACCCGCACACACANTTCACTTCCCCTTCGAGGTTGAACCTTTCACGGAAGGCTCCAATCGGCGCATGGCCGGTCACCATTCTGGTAAACCGGCCCATCTCTTTGGCATTATTTGCCAAATAGGGCGATAATTTCGCCCAATGCTGCTTACCGGATTTAGCCAATTTCTGCCTCCAACGAGGACTTAACGCAAATTGGGACCCGGCATAAGCCTTACTGTGCACTCGCTCTTTCCATTCAGCGAATACTCCGGTCGTGACATCCGCCCTTGCCACCGACCAAGAAGTGACGTCAGGGTGATGTCCCCTGATCTTCGCCTCGCGTGTCGCATCCGACATCGAGTAACGGTCACCTTCTGTGTAACCGACGTTCGCAGCGCCTTGCGCCTTCTCGTCAACTACGTCATTATATCCGACATGAGTGTCCATGTGACTGGGCACCCACCAAATATGCACTTTCCTGAACGGACCCCCATTCAAGAATTGCCTGACTTCCGAGCACGCGATCGTGGACACCATCTGCATCGAATGCATTGACGGGTCCAGGATCGAGCGTACGGCTGATTCGTTGTCGCATATAACATACAACTCTTCGGTCGGGAACGTCAGCGCTTTTTTAATGCCACTGCCAAGCCCGATCATTTCCGCGTCAAATATTGAGACGCGTCCGCATGCAAACGATGTGGAATCTAACACGCGACTTCCCTGGGTAATGTGGAAAGCCGTGCCGGTCCTGTGGTCCTGTCCCTCGCTTCCTCGGAACAACGACCCGTCAGTGCACAACAATGTTACGTCATTCATTGTCATCACCGTATTGACTCGCGGAAGCAAGTCATTCTTGTACCACGCATCCATCGCTTTCGACCCTTTCCTGGCACCAGGAGGGCCGAACTGGATGTCAATTTGGTCGCCGTGCGTATCCAGCAATCGCTTGCCTGGCTCCGCTTCATCATTCAGCGAATCGAAGTGCTCTTGCACCTTCAAACTCACATGGTTCCACCCTCCAATAGGGGTAGCTTCATCTCTCACCGTTCCCATGATCGGAAACGGCGTCTTTGTGGTTGCATCCAACCCTAACTCCCCGCCAATCGCCGCACGCACCGCATGCGCCGAGTGTAATTTGTGGGCCCTGAGACCCCACCTCGTCGCCAATTTCTTCACTTGAAGATCCATCGGCAGCAATCCTGCCAAGAGCTCTAGGCCCCCGACAGGCGTCGTGCGGAATCCACCGGTGATCCACCGGGCCGCTAGGTTTTGCACCACCTGCATTTGCTTAATAAGCCCTTTGTTCGGCTTCCGCCGCGGCAGACCCTCAGGAGCCCACCACANCTGAATACCGTAACAAAGTACCGGGAGTATGTTGCTGATATACAACCTCCTCTTATTNTTCGGCGTCATGCCCCTCATCGAATTGCCCAATAGGCGCAAACAATGAGTCGCACTCGTCGCTTTGGTGACGCACAACTTAACGTGGTCCTTGAACTGTANCTTCTGGTCCAAAATGAACCCCAGGTACCTTATCTTGGCGCTGGGCTTGACAACCACAGGCACGCCTTCAATATCGATCGTCACATCTGGACCTAAGTCCTTCTGCTCCCATCGCTTGCTATTCGGCATCANGAANTGCACGAGCTCATTCTTGGTACGCTCTACCCGAAGGCCNAGNCGNTCCAAATCTGTCGATATCCCTTTGAACACCTTTGCCAANAGGACCGCATTGGTCTCCAACGTTGCGGACGTCACGACAATCGCGCCGTCGTCCACATAGAACTGCATAATGCAGCCATTGATGTCGATGATCATTTCCCGATCATCATCCACCAACTTGACGCGGGCATCTGTACCCGCCCATTTATGTATCGCCGCTGCAATATACAGCCCCGACAATATCGGTGACAGGGCAGACCCTTGTCCTACTCCTAGCGGAGTATCAATATCCTCAGAAAAGTTCTTTTGGAACCTTATCCTCGTCTTCCTGTCTTTGAGATAATCATCAAAGAATGCAACATAGCGCGGGTGGAACCCTTGCTTGCTCATGATCGCCCCGAGAAGGTCGTGGTTAATAGAGGGATAGAACTGCGCGATGTCGAACAACAACATCGAACAGACCAACCCCTTTCGTCGTGCCTGCAGCACATGGTGCACAACATGCACACCCGCGTCTACAGTCGAGTTCTGGATCGTGCCTCCGAACTGGTTCGGATGGATCACGCCATACTTCTGCCCCTGGAATTGGAGCCGCGTCGCAATCACCTTCTCAAACGCCTTTCCAAGGCAGTTCAGAAGGACGATCGGCCGGTACGATTTAGCTTTACTATAATCGTCTTTCCCAGGCTTGGGAATCACCACCGTGATGTTCACCTTGAACATCTCCGGCCACGTGCCTGAACGGAAACATTCGTTCAGAAACTTGGCGGCACCTTCCGCCGCATCTTTCACAGCCAGTATCTTCTTGAGAAGACGCCAACCGCAATGATCGAGTCCTGGAGTGGACGTGTTTGACGTGCCCTTCACAGCACTCAGAATCTCTGCCGCACTTACCCACGCCCATTCACGGGTGGGTAGTTGCGGATACGTATCCACTACTGTTGGGTCAATAGGGTTCGGCGTCGTCGGATAAAACGTCTCTTTGAACGTCTTGAATATATCCTCTGGTGTGGCTGCCGGCGTACCGTCAGCCTGAATGAGCGTCGAGAACGCGTCGTCTGGTTTCTTTCGAGTCCAGGCGACCAGATCCCACATCTTGGTAGTGTTCTCTACCTTCGCTATGGTCTTGTCAAAGAACTCCCGTCGTGCACGACGAGCCGCTCCCTTAAGTCTNTTGCCGCATCTGGCNATTCTTTCTCGACGATCATTCCCACTCTCATCAGGAACTCGTCTGAGTTTCGCACTTCTGAACTGCGTCGCCGCTTCCTTACACTCCGCATTCCACCAGGAACGCGACTTGCCAGGTACGAAGTTGGGCTCACTGCTACATGAATCCCACGCCTCCCTCATCACCTCGCTGAGCTCATCAGCGACGTCATCAATCGAATCCGTATCTGGATCCCAATCTTCATCGAACAGCGCCGCAAGCGCTTCTCCGATCTGGTTCACNTAGACTTCTTCTAGNGGCGAGTCCTCTTTTATCCGCGGCTGNCTCATAGGCCACATCGCTTCGAGTGGTATCTCCCATGTCAGAANNGCATGGTCGGAATTNATGAGCGTGTCATGCAGNTGNACCCTGCAATTCGCGTCCGCNGTGTACAGGATGGGNACCCATACAAGATCAATNACCTGTGGTCTAAGCGCCTNATTGTGCGATTGCCACGTGAATTCNCGNCGATAATTGGCGAGTTCTAAATTNAAGCTTGCCATGACNTCNATGACNCTCTCNACGTCATCTCTGTCNNTGGCAATCGCTTTCTGNTATGANGCCCCNCTAGGCCCCCANACACCCGAATGCAGATTGAAATCACCCGCAATCGTCAGTACGGACGGGAGGCANTCTGCNCTCCTTTCCAAATATTTNCTTCCAGCATGNGTCTTAGGCTGGTTGTANACNTTTATGAGAAGCTGTGGCCCCTCTCTAGTGGTCAAGCTGACGGCNCACACGTCGTCATGCTTGATCAGATTGTCTGCCAATCTTGGCATCAANTGCTCCCAACGTCTATTCACGTGGATGCATACCGACGACTCTTTGTGAGCCCCCAAGCACATGAAGTTACGATGACGAGTCGTATGTTCGAATTCNTCACCNTCNGGCTCTTTNGCCGANGGGACGCGCTTGATAAGACCCCATGAGATCTCTTGCATGAAGATGACATCGTGGTCCCGATACATCTCTAGTATGTTGCGGCTATTCTCGCCNCTACGCTGAACATTGACGCTGACCATACGCAGCATGGGCCGCATATGGTCAACCGCCCTCCCTTTTCGATGAGGTAACCCTAAGTCCTCATCTGAATACCCTTTCTGCATGATCGACGAGTCNGTNTACTCATTGATCGGCCATACGAAGTCCCGCCACGGGACAGGCTCTTCCACCTGACTGCCACTCGGCTCCACGCACGTAATGCATGTCCCCGGGGGCGGTGTGTCTAGCCCTTCAGGCCAGTCTAGATCTTCTCTAATGATGTCCATGAACGGCACGTTCATGAACACCCTTGGGTCACTGGAATCTTCGGAATCATTAGACTCCGGGCGACCTCCTTGACTGTGCGTCGGTGCCCCGTAATACTGCGGAGTCAAACCAAATTCTATATCTGTCCCGCCCTCAAGGGACGGCGACCGATGTGCTACAGGTACAGGGGACTGACTACGCGAGGGCATGTCCAAATCTGCAATGGGATCATACGATTCAAAGGATGCATGGGGGGATGAGTGTACTACAACGTGCTGACTAGCAGTACGTACGGAACTGGGATCGCATGAAGATGAATAATCTACAAGTGGAGGGTGGGGCATAAGCGACGGCGTGGACGACCAGCTGAGAGGGGTGAATGACATATTCGAACCGAAGTTAATTAAACTAAACGGGGGCACGGCCCCATCATCCGACCTGAGCTGCAGCCCAGGCGACCCGTCACGGTCTAGATGATTCTCGTCAGTTCCGGTATCCCCCGTTAACAAACGGTCTGGGTCACTCACGTGGTAGGGTCTACTCATGCATTCGAATAGACGGGACCGGGGTTGAGCTACCCTCACGATCCGAAGGGACCGGGGTGTCTCGCATACCTCCCTCACCAGCCGACATCTCCTCGTCGAGCTCGATGATGATCGGGTCGTCGGGCTTAGAGCCTCGAACTTCTTGGCTTTGGGATCAAAGCCTTTGTCGTAGGCGGAACGGTTCTCACCGTGCCATCCCGAATTGGTGCGCTTCTTGAAAAAGTCGCAAGTCCTTGCGGTGGCCGCATGTGGCTCCCCGCAGTTGTGGCATCGTGGCCCGCACGATGTGGTTGCGTCGCAGAACTCCAGCGGCGTGAGTGCCTTGTCCTTGGTGTTGGTCGCGCTGCAGCACGATGCCATGACGTTGTGATCCTCGATCTTGTGGCCACGACGACCACAGAACGAGCATACGGGGACCTTCTTACAGGCGTACGCGAGATGTCCCCAGCAGAAGCAATTCTGGCACTGGGGAACGTGAGGATTGGTGCTCATGATGTGCACCGGACAGTCGACCGAGTTGATGCGGAGCGACTTCTTCTGGATGATGCGCACGGCAACCACCCCAGAGCGTGTGTCTCGGAACGAGCACTCGACCACACCGTACGCCTGGTCCTTGATGGACGACAGGATCCGGGCACGCGGTTGCTGGGAGAACGGCACGAGCCGATCGCCTAGCTTCGCAGTGGTTCTCAGGATCGGGTCTTTCAACTCGAAGTCCGTCAACCATTTGTTGCCGCGACGAATCGCGCGCTCTATGTCTGCGAGGGGAAGCTCCGCCCCATCAGACCCACGGACACGTACGTTGTGCACCTGCATGAAAACCGTGTCGAGATACGTGTCAGCAGTGACAGTACTCGCCGGATGAATCGCCCCTTGGGAACGTAGCCAGGCCTCGAGGACCTTCGGCACCAGTCGGACCTCAGCCTCCGACGGTGGGAATTGGAAGATGAGGGTCAAAGCCCCATCCTTGGCGAGCCGCGTGTCAACGACGCGGTTCAATGACGCAAGACCGTTGGCCGCGAACCCTTTCGGGAACGCGTCCTTGATCACCTGGGTTTNCTGGACGAAGGGGAGGAGGGGATCGGTATGTCGTTGACCGAAACTTCAAGTTGAAGGTCACGGTTGAGACATCTCAATGTGATCGCAATCACATCGCAATCTCACGCAGAATCTTGAGATAAGATGTACATTAATATTGAGATCTAATCTCCTAGCTTCGTATGGTGCAGAGAGAGGTAGGAGGACCCCTGAAAACCCTGCCAGATGCCACTTGATTTTCAAAAAAATCTCGTGTCCGGACAGGCTCTTCAAAATCCCAATTTTTGTCCGAAAATCTCAAGTGGCATCACCGAAACTCGAATTTTGTCCGGACCACTTCAAGTGGCCTTAAAAGCGGGATTTTCGTTCCCCGACGCTTGAAAAGCGTCGGACAGCATTGCGACACACTAAAGGTATGTGTTGAGATATCGAGTGAACTGCTGAACAACAATCACACTCGCTTTAACGAATATAAACCCAATTTCTGCGGCGAGCGCCCTTCGCTGGAACAGCCGCGCTACCAAAAGACCGCCAAAATTGGCCAGACATGTCTTCGAACCCGACATCGTACCAAAAAGCAGCTGCGCAACGTCGACGAGACGCGCACCCGCTTCACCACCGGTCATCATGACCATACATTTCAACTGGCCTCCGTAAGGTGTAGCTGAGATGTCCGGACATTTTCAAGTGACCATCACGCCAAAATACATGATTTTTGTCCGAATTTCAAGTGGCTAGGGGGTCCAAAAACCACATTTTTTGTCCGGACTGCCAAGTGGCATTTGGCAGGGTTTTCAGGGGTCCTCCCAAGCCTCGCCCTCGCCCGCAACTTGCCACCGGCTATCCCCGAGACCACAGGGCTGTCGTCATCGCCATAGGCACACTCGCTTCACATTGCTCTTCTCCGGAACACCGAACAACATATCCCATGCTCTCGTGAGTTTGCATCTCGTAACACGTCGTCTCTCGGCTTCTTCCTTTGCACCCGATACGCACACCTGTAGACATATCACGCCCCCAAACTCAAGGCCAAACTCGTTCTCTCGTAACAGAGACGCCGCGATCCAGATCCCCTCGCCGCTTCTTATCCTCGAACGAGTCCAAACAGCGGTTGTCATTCAGATACTAAACTCTACTCTTGTATCTCCTATCACAAACGTTATGACTTATTTTCAGTGCAGGACAGCACACGACCGCATCTGGTGACGGGCTCTTTACAAGAACGACCATTCCACCACAACCAGAGGAATGACGGCCACGTACGCTTCGAGCCTTCGACCTCTCTAAAAATTCCCTATTGATCCCGCCGGCATCCTTGGGCACTGGTGTGGCCATCCCCTCGGACGAATTTCATTGGTCCACGGCGCACCGTGGGCCGTAGGGGTCTCGACTGTAGATCAGCTTGATGCTTAAAACGCCCCTCTCTGCGTCCGCCGCGGGGAAAAAATGTCATGGTCTCGTGCGCCCGTGTCATACGACGTACGACGGTGTGATCTGTGGTCGCCGTCGACGCGGTTGGCGTATCCCCCAACGGGAGTTTTGGAAACACCCTCAGGCTCCTTCGGTCGGGCCGACTTCTTTTTTCAAGGTTTCTTTCTCAGTGACGTCTTCTCGGGCTGGTTGCTCTCGATTCGTTTACGTTGGCTGTTGCCCGGAGGGGTCGTCGGCCGCCCCTCCTTCTTTCTTGTCTTCGCTTTGTGCTTTTGAAATATGTGTATGCGTGCATACATTCAGCCCTGCGTTCGAGGCTTGCACCTCTTCATTCGTGTGTACTTTTTTGGTCGTTGTGACGTCTCGACGGCCCGCAATCCATGCGCTGACTCGTTAATTCTACTCATATAATCTCTCCTCGCGTCCGCTTCTCCAGTGCTCTAGGCCTTGACGATATGCTGGTGTTGGGATCACATCGCCCTGGAGGCCCTACAACTCCTCTCTTGGTCTTTGGTTTTTTTTTGCGGCGTCAAACTTGGTACCTGTGGTGTCACGGCGTTGTGTTGTACTGGCACACAGAGCATCTGGGTTGGACGTTCACAGTAAGTTCTGGTGTGCTGTCAGACACGCTTCTGGGGTTGGACAAGGGATTGCAAAATGACACGGAGGAGAAAGGTGGCTTCTGAGAGAGAGTTTGTCTTGGCCTTCACAGACACGCGGACGTGCTCCTCGATGGAGACTGCATATATTCGTTCACCTCGAAGCTAGCATCTGTATCGAACGGCGATGTCGACGTGTCCGAGGGCCTGGACAAAAAAACGAGGTGTTGCCCCCATCGTTGTTCCTTGTTGCATTACCCGCCACCGCTCGCCGCCAACGTGCATAAGCAAAAAGACAAACTGGGGTGACCCTTCGTCGAGGTCAAAGCGGCCACCCGAACTCAAACATTCACCCAACCGTCGCCTCTTGTCCTTGTTGTTGTCAGTCGTAGCCCCGCCTCGCCAACGCCTCCGCTGGCTGGCCACCCACACCTACTGCCATCAATTCAATACGCATGTGAATTCACTCTATTCAGTTCCGTTCAATTTATTCAAATCGCACGTTGTTCGGGTCCTGGTTGGACAGTTATTGTGTACGTGGCGCTTATCCCGACGTCCGCTTTCCAATTTCTGACTGCGAGTTGGGTTTTAGTTTTCTGCAGCGACTAGGTTCATGTTGGACTGCAGTCTCGTGGTTTGGATATAATGGCAATGTATTCGCCCCAGCTTGCGTTCGTGAGTTGTCGTGAAGCTCTCTGAGGAAACTCACATACCCATCCTACGGAGGACAGCCAACATTAGACGACCAGGTGCGTAGGATATGACGCACCACCCACAATGAAAGGACATACGAGGCCCGCCACTACTCGGTGATTAAATTGTGATCGCCTTCGGATGGTCGATCGATAAGACGATGTCCCTCCGCTGCGCAAGATCTCGACCCCGGATACGGGGCACGGGGCACGGGGCACGGGCTTCGTTACGTTACGTTTTGTGGTGGATACTACCAGGTAGCGACGCCACCGCCGCCGCTATCTCAATCCTCAAAACCACCCACTCGTCGTGGTCGTGCCTCCGTCGGGGTTTGGAAAACTCCCCGGGTGATCATGAGTAAATCCTTCCACGTATATGCCTCCCCGTTTACCCGTTTCTGAAATCACAGCTCGTCCCGCTCACGTTCAGGAATCTGCATTCCTTACTCGAGGACCCCGGATAGAACAACGATACGAAGAAGCTTAAGTATAGGTGCGGGCCCGGGGTGCTCCTCCAGAGCTATAGTGTGGCGTCCCAGTTCGCTCGCCTCCTCGCCTCCGTCCAGTCCGTCGATATCAATATATTGCCCCTCAGCTCAAGACCACCATGACGTCCACCCCTGCAACCTGACTCAGCATACTTAGGTACGTCGCATCTCCTCACGAGTCACCAGCAGGCCGGGTGTTGCGTTTGATCACTTAAAGGGCGTGCCTCACCCTAGGTCACAAGGCCCACATCGACTCGGACGACTGAATACCCCCGCCCACCCGCTAACAACAGACTACAACAGACCACAACCTGTCAGAAAAGCTTCTCAACTTAGGTCCACATATCCCCGATCGTTCAGTTTGTTGGATGATTGGGTGACGTGAAGCTCAGGCGCAGGCGAAGTCGATCACAAGGTGTTCGGGCTAGGTTGGTCGGGGGGGGGCTGAGTTTGAATGAAGGGCTGAGGATTTTAGGAGGCGTTGGGGTTTAGCTGAGTCCTTGATCGTCGTGTTTTTGTTCCAACTCTATTCCAGGTCTCCGTATCCTTGGCGGGACTGAAACTAACGCCCCCATATGCTTGGCCAGCCAAGCATGATGGACCTAAGACCTTTTTCGGAGCGTGAAGTCACACGTGTACCGTGTACGTGGCACGCCCGCAACTCCGACAGTCGTTTGTTCTACTGAGTTGGTCGCTTCACAGTCGGGTCTAGGCCGTCCCGTGTCTCATTCCAAAAGACATAACAAAATCGTGGTGAGTCTCGAAGATAATAACCTAACACCGATATACTGGTACCACTGACACTACACTGAACAGTGAAAACAAGCTACGCAACAAGGGCCCGCAAGCGAGTGACTCGTCATAGTCTAGGTCCTACGGAACCTGAAAACCTGTCAACCGATAACCAACGTCTGTTCCGTCCTCCTTTCTTTTGACAAATGCACAAATGAAGTGTTGGGCGCAGACAGGGGCGAAGACCAATGAAACCTCGTAACTGGACCTAGGTCTCGACTGGACACGACCAGCTGTGGGCTCGAATCGGTACGTGTGTGTGAGAGTGTCGCGTTTTTTTCGTTTTTTTGCATGTTTGCAATGCTTCTTCACATCTACCCTCGGTGTCAGAGCTCGGCGGCGAATGGGAGTGAACAGTTTGGATGGGTTGACGTACGCTTAAGGGCCCCACGTACAAGAACTTGAATAACTTGAGAGCACGCGTATGTAACACATTCAGTCTGAATTTGTTATACTGCTCATTGGTATTGGATGTTCTATCATAGGGCTCTTCGTCTACGGGTCCGACTCGGAGGCACCCGTGCCACGACGTTTATTGCAGACGAATCAGACTTGGACGTCCCCGTACTACACTAGGTTATCGCGAACAACTCGAACTCAGGCTTCGAGTCAAGACTTCTGGCGTCCTCCACGAATCAACGGATCTCGCTCAGCAGTTCAACCCCGTCACGCCAGAACCTGCACGATTCAATGCCAGGTAGCTTCCAAGTTCGGATCCTCAATCCGAATCCATCCGAGTCGCAGAGTACAGTAAATGAAAACTCGGTGAGCTCTGAATAATGCTGACCGATACGCTGGCTGACGCTTGATATGGTAGCTGACAGGTAAACGTAAGAGGGTGGTGCGCCATATTACCTCCTTTACTCATCACTCAGCCGAGTCCTGCAAGGTGGTGGTGATAGCAGGCACTAACGCCTGGCGTATGTGCCTGACACGATTCAGACACGGACTATATGCTGGTGTTCTTGTACGGTATACAGTGCGCGGCTCGCTAGGCTCAAGAGATCTGCATGGCGTATGTGTTCGATTCTGAATGGTCGACTGAACCCGTCTGTCACACAGAGGGGCTCAATACCGCTCACCGCCTCTCCGTTTCACCGACCACTCGCACTTCATCCTCGAAAGCCTTAACCCCTTGAAGTGTTATCGCAGCGGAAGGATCTTGAACCACGGCGACTGGCGAAAGTGCTTTTACGAAGGAGGACGTTCACGATGATTGGAGCCCATCAAACGTTGGCTCAGGTTTCTCTCTCACAGTCATCGTGGGCTGTCAAGGTGTTGTTCACTTCCTGAACCTTCGGACTTAAACACATGCTTCAAGTAGTACGTGCCAGTGTATCACAGACTGTACAGTGATCGTAGAACGCTTTTGGCTTACATTGTGTCCGTGTCTATAGTAATTGTACATGTGGCCGAACGTAGTATGCGTACGTATACGTCCACGATCGCGAGTGAGCGCGGCCAACCTGAAGACGGCGATCGCGAGACCCTAAGCGTAGCTATGAATTCACCGGCCTCGCTAGGCATGTTCAAACCCAAAGCATGACGCTTCCATAAAAATACATACACTGCTGAGGATAAGAATAAAGACGGTTCAGTATCGTTACACGTAAGCACTAGCATTTCGAACGGCATACAACACAACCCATTCAAAGGTCACCGATCACAGAAAACCCTATCAAGGTCATAGACCTCATAGAGGCTAAGGCCTGTTGGTGGCGTCTTGTACTGTGATTTACCGTCGTGCCGTGAGTAGATAACAGGTATTGGAACTTACCGCGTTCACGGGCATCAAAACAACCCTGGTCTACTGGAAGGGACGCGGGAGGCCCGCAGGCACTCTGTAGAACAGCAAACAATCTGAACAGAGCAAGTGGAGCTGAAGCGTCTATGTGCGTGTATCTCATCCTGAACTTGGAATGTGAGATCAGAATGCCACTGGGTAGAGGCGGCGGATGTACCGGCCGACGTATACCTCACACGTAAACTGGCGTTGTTGTAGACCTTGAGTTGCCCGTCATGGGACGGACATTGCAGCGTTCTTGGTAGCCGCGCCGGTGAGGAGTGGGCCGCGCTCGCGAGTAAGCCCAATGTGGATCCAAGAACCACGTTGATGCCATATAACACGAACAAGAAATTTTGCATCTCAGTTTATATTGGCACCTTGACGGGCGGTGCGCTGGTCATGGGAAGTTCGAATACAGACGTTGCGCTGAAAATATCGCGAATGACCCGACCTTCAGGGCTCGTGCATGCCTCCAGCAGCGAATGGTCTGAGAAAGGATAGAACACATTGTGATTCGTGAAGCGTCGCGTATAGCTACATTGATTGGATGATTGGAAGGACGGATGAGGTCAGGATTCGTCTGTTCCAATTTACAGGCACTGAGAGTAATACTGCAGAAAAGGTAGCAAGTAGGGTGAGTACGGTGCACGAGCGGGCGGAGAGATGTCGGGGGCACTTACGGGGTTGACGACGGTGCAAGTCGAGCCTGAAACACAGCCAGTAGCACCGGTGAAGCCAGTTCCACCACACTGGCCGTACTTGGCCACGGTACCAACGCTGGTTGGAGCACTGGACGGCGCGCTGGTCGGTGGTACGCTAACCGGTCCGGTTGGTGTAGTGACCGGGCCTGACGTAGGGGCAACGGGCGTCGTGGGCTGCGAGGGAGGAGCAGAACCAGCATTCGGGGGAGCGGTAGTCGGGAGAGTTGCCGGCTCCTGAGCAGTGTTCCAGGTCGCAGTCGTGGGCCAAGGGGTGGTGGCGACGGTCGGAGAAGTAGTGCCGTAGGGTGTCGGTCCGGGGACTAGGGATATAATGAGATGTCGTACAGCTCAATAACAAGAACATGGCTTACTGGTGTAAGCCTGGGGGGACTCGTAGATGTCAATGAGGATACCGGGATCTTGAGCGTTGTACGCTCCTGGGATCTTGACGGTCGGTGGGGTGGCGGTTCCGGTTCCACCAACGGTGATTTGGAAGCATGACATGTAAAATTGGGCACCACCAACGCTGCTTGCTACATGGAGAGCTGAAAAAGGGATATACACGTCAGTTAAATTGAAAGCATACCGCCACATGTTTCAACCACTGACCAATAACTTCCGGACGGAGAAGATATTGACCAGGAGCAATGCCGCTCGGAATTGTGAAAGTGAAGTGGCCACAGTTATCGTTAAGGACCTCGGTTGCCCAGTATTCTGGGTCGTTGGACGGCAAGCCCATCTCGGCAATTTTGAACCAGTCGGAATCGGAACCGACAGCGGTCGTTGCATCGTTGACCTTGGCCAAGTAAGCCTGCATGGGGCCCCAATGATCACCCCCAATTGCCTCGGTCGAGCAAGAACGGTCTCCTGGCTGCTGATGCATCTCAACAGTCACGGTGTCACCGGCTGTAAATTAATCTCAGTATCACAACAGCTGTAGGGAATGGAACTCCACATACGGTTGACAGAGCAAAGGCCAGAGCTCGAAGAAGCATCGACATTGCATGCAATGTCCTGAGTAAAGGGAATCAGTATGGATAACACAAGTATAATCCTATGTCACATACCGTGCTGGTGACCGAGGTGACAGGGCTGTTGGACTGAGGCGTCCTGACACACCAAGCACCTTGATCAACGCCGTTGACCCACATGGCCTGGAAAGTAGCATGGGCGGTTGCCGAAGCAACCAAAGAAGCGAGGAGAACAGCAGACGAAAGCATTTTGTAAATCCTTCGGGAGGGGAGCTGGCCGTTGCTGTTCTCCTGGCGAGTTCAATGGGTGCATTTATACCGCACGCATCCCCGCGCTGGAAAAACAAGCTCGCTAGACATCTCCTGTGATGTAACTGGGGTCGACTGTACTGAATATGTGTGAACGTCACCGGATACGGCGGATAAACGACTTCATGATCAGCGAAGGTGGGTTGTGGTAACACGAGACTCGGACCTTGCGGATGAACACCTATTCCCCCGAGCAATAGGCTTCCATCTTCCGACGTTTCTTGTTCTGTGTCGTCCGAAGCAGCCGCTCGAGAACGTCGACGAGCATAATCCGCGAATTAGCCGTTTGACTCTGCTGGGTGCTATTTTTAGCTACGGCACGCTTTCAAGTTTGTGCGCTCGAATATGTGCGAACGACATGTTTCGTCGAGGACTGTGCGGGTCCGAAGTTCAGCCATCTGGCACCGTGATGGTCAGAGACATTGAACTGAAGGAGGTGGGGCCTGCCAAGGTGTCTGAATACGACCGAACGATGGATGACCCTGCCAGATGGCGAGAAAAATTGCAACGGGACTAGATGAGTACTGTGATTAACACGATGTCTTTCGTTCAGCATCTTTCTTAGTCAATTTCACTCAGATATACTTGAGACTTACCGGTAGGTAAAATAGAGAAGAAATGCATATCGCAGTCAAAAGCAACGTCGGTCTTCGGAGAATCTGGATTCTGCGCGCCCACAAGTATGATGGTAAGATTAGGCGCCAGCAGGCGCTGGCTGCTTGCAGCCTTCATGCATGTCGTCTCTGACTGTTACTGATATCTATAGTGCCAGTGAGTGTGATTACTGCATGCAACGGCTCCCAAATTGAAGCTCACTCTCCAGAACCAGTTCAGCCACATAGAGAAACGGATCAATCGACTCACGGCTCGTATAACGAGCATACACATGGCATGACTGACTCGAGTGCTTGTCGCGCCACGTGTAGAAGAAACGTTCTTCCACCAAAGCATATCCTTCGAATGATTTTGAGCATACAGTAAGTGACCTTTCTTGTGGCAGTCGCATCTTGTTCGGTTCTAAACTCGTGACGGACCCGATAGATAGCGTTCCCTGCTCGTCAGTGGACGTGTCAGGACTTTGCAGTGGTCCCTCGTATTTTGAGAAGAAATTGGCCCTCTCAACCGCAAATTCTACTCTATACGATCAGGTATTGCCTCTGAAGAGGTGGCGGCGTCACGACGTCGCCCTCAGACGCCTACAATGCAAATAAAAGCAGGTTGGGCCTCGTGCTATGTGGTTATGCACCATGGTCGGTGACACATATCGAACCAATTCTCAAGTCTTGGGGTACCATCTGGGGTTCATTATCCTCTACTGGTGGATCGAGCGATGTCTTCCTCACGCTTCTATGCCCTCTGTTTATAATGATAACTTGGCCCAATGAAGCCATCAAGCGTCGTTCTTGACAGTGCGTCGCATGTACTGTGTGGTATTTGGAGTCTTTCTTCTCCCAAATTGAGTTGGAGTCGGAAAAACTTGTTCCGAAACGTTGGGCTCACCAATAATTGCAGGTTTTCCAGCTCATTTCCGTATCGGTGCCATACGAAGTAGGGACACCGAGGCGATCTACTAATACCGTCTAGAGGGGAAGAGCAGTCCTGCAACCATCAGGACCCTCTTTGGCACCTAATCTGTGTTCAACATTCGCACGAGTTTTTCGTCAGTTGCTCCTCTTTCTGCTGTCTCGGTGAGTTTGCTGATGGAACGCACTTACATTAATATTGAACTCAAGCCGTATCTATGACTTGTCAGCGCCACGATTATCTTCAAGCACCGTTAACGGAGCGCCAAATCTTTTACTGTTCTCGTCACCGCTGGCTGGCCGCTCGTTTGTTTGTTGGAATGTGCGGTACAATCTCGATGCATACACGAATAGTTCTGTTTCACTAACACCGCTAGAGGACTTCGCGATGGGTCTACAGCGACGCGATTCAACTTCCAGGATTCTGACGGCGGTCACGTCGTTCACGGTGGAATGTACCCCGAGTCCCCGAAGATCAACTCCCTCGAACGAATCACTTGTTGTGTGCATCAGCTGTCAGAAGTTGCCGGCACCTGTGCTGCACGTTTCATTCGAGCCTGAGAACTTGATGCAAACTGTCGAAGATTTTCACTTCAATTGACGTCCTCTGACCATCTCTTTCAGATGTGAACCTTGACGGTCATCTTTCCAACAGAAAACCCCTAATATCCCAGCAAGGGAAGGCCGTCTATGCTACTCTATCACAATCAGTGCTGTGTTTTAATACCAAATCCGCTCGTCAAGCTTAGAACGGCCTAATTTGCAAGAGGTTAGGCACAAGGTGAGTTTCACACGCTGCGTTCAGAGTTGTATCATATGCCTCATGTTCTTACAATTAACAGCCTCTTCCTTTCTTGCTCAGCGCGTCCCGCGATGCAACATAGTGTCCCCCCGATCGATCAACCCTAGAAAGCCTCTGTTGTGTCCAGTCTGGTCTGAGGCGCGGACGTCGCCGAAGAACCTCTTCTTTGTCAGTCGCCCCACTCAGACGTACGGGATTATACGCGTCAGCCCTTACGGAGCGACCATTCGTCAAGTCGTCGCAGCGTGGATGGGCTCAATGCATGCAGGGACAATGTCAGTTGATCAGACGCTACCACCAAATGGTTGGCACCGGCACCCCAATCGGTCACAAACTTTGGGGTCTGTATCCTCAACACTGGCGGACCAAGCTCAAAGCCAGCGGGGGAAGGTTTCACGGAGGGACAGACTGTGCTATCGTCGACTTCACCTGGTGTGGTACTTCGCACGAGCAACGGGTCGATTTTTTTTTTCAAGGACATGCCATGCCGCATATGAATGACCAGGGACTGTACTGTATACGATGTCACAGCTGTCTCACTGCCCTCGGTTCTTCCGAGTTGAACTGGCATCGTGGAGGCTCCTGAAAGATACGCAGGGTTTGAGAACCTGTTTCCGCCACGTAGCGAATCCTCCTCGCAGTTAACCAGGCACCCGCCTAGTAGTACAGTCATCTTGTTTGTCTTCTGCGCCTTTATTGCAAGAACTATAAGGCCCTAAAATCACAATTCCGGTTCGATGAATGGTACGTTCACTTCAGCGCGTATGCGTTTTGATTCAAGCTCATATAATTTTCACTGTTTTGATCCTCTTTTGATCCTAGAATTACACTTTTGACTTTGGTCCGAGATAATCCGAGACATTGCGATTGTGGTGTCCGCACACTGGAGACTTTATTGTCGGGTATTCATTGGTGCAACGCAATTGATAGCGTTCAAATCCGACGCTGCATGAACGCATCCATATGGTCATGGCCGTCTGTCTTCTTTCGCTAAGCAATGTGGATACTTTTGACAGCCTTCCCCTCCCACCCCCGTATTGACCTGCAGTTCAGGTGCATGGCTTGGCACTCTACTTTAAGCATCCCGTTTGGCAGGACCCCTGTGAGTGCAATATCTCACGATTCAATTTTGTATGAATCACTTTACCATGAAATAGATTCACTCGATCACTTATTGTCACTAGAATTTCACCCGCTTGCCGCCGGCGTTCACATTTATTGATTTCGGCTTGCGTCAGACCTCACTTCGGGCTTCAAGATCGTACTTCGCCGTTAGACTTGTCGAGTTGTATCCCTTGCTCTGGGCATCAATACGACTCGTGTGGCTTCCTAACCTTGGTTGTCTGGATCTGCCGCCAGTCTTGGGAACAAACTTTCGTTCATGGGCATACATTATCTGGTACACGTGGAGACTTCCCACTCGACAGAACCACGGTGTATCCAATCAGGGCCAAGGAAGGCTCTGTCAGAGTCTGTCTACCGAAAGGTCGTCTGGTTCTCTCTGCCCTTAAAGGTTGCCACGAGCTCATGCGACCCCTTTAGATGACTACAACCTACCAGGTGTGAGCCAGGGATACGAAACTGTTCACACAACTTGAACTCGAAGATCCCCTAAGTAGCGGTACAAATTCACATGGAATGATCATAAGGAGGCTATGTTTTTCTGCAACGGGTTCTGTCCGACCCCGGTCTTAGTGCGAGGGTGCGTTTTTCAGGCGCTGTTATGGAAACTGCTTGCAGCCCTCACTCGCTCTGGATTGTCGAAGCACCCCCTACGCAAACGACCCCCAGCGCCACAAAATCCATTATCGAACTCCAATATGGCCGTTCTGCAACCAGCAGTGACGTATACGATTTGCGCATTCTGGTACTAGCTGTGCAGGGTGAGAGTGTATATTGAATTCATACAAACGGTTAATCCCGCAATGGTCATACTTACGTCGCTCATCCATCGCTGTGTGCTCCTAGGCAGGGATGTTCTTCTAAAGTTCTAATGCGAAGCAGTTCTGGGTGCTTTCCGCAGGACCGGATGGAGTGGCGTAGAATCTCTCCCATCGGTCTGGTCCATATGTCGTCCTGTAGTAGCCACCTCGTTGCTGTCAAAATCAGATGCTAATGAGCCGCAGAACGTTCACGGAGTGCGAAACAGAAGGGCACGAATGACAAAATCGCGAACTCATGTGTGTGCATGCAGGCCGACACGGACCATGTGGACACTCGCCAAGTGCTGGTTCGCGTCTTTCACCGATGAATGATATCAATTCGGAGAGGGACCTGGCAAACTTGACCCTGCCCTTCAACCTGTGTGTCGTGTGGACGTTTGAGTATCGTTTTTGTGCGGTAGTAAAAGATTGACCGGTTGAGGGTGTAACAAAGGATCGGAGTAGAAACGTAGCGCCTGTGGAATGCATAGAACCATTTCAACCATATCGTACAACAGGGTATAATCCAAAAATACAATGTGGGAGACGAGAACAGGAGATAGTGAACCAAACCCTCAGAGCTGTGTGGACAAGACCTGCTTTCGCAGCTCTTCGAATCTTGCGCTTTCGGCCTCCGCTTTCTCAATGCCCTTGACTAGCTTATCTTCACGCGTCTGCAGTCGCTGCTCCATCCCCATGATCAGCAAACGGACCTGCTCAATGCGAGCTTGCGCTTCAGCTGAGCTGGGCGCGGGTGCCGCCATCCCCATATGTATCGGCGGGGTTGAGTCGGAGCGAGGACGGAAGAATGTTGATGCCATGCCGGGAAGAGCATTATTCAGTGCTGGTGCGGCAGGGATCCCAAGAATCTCCTAATATACAAGCACGCTCCAATCAGTGCGGGGACACAGCGTAGTTGTAAACCCTACGAACCTGCCAATTAGGACCTGCAAGTTTCTGCAAATGTGCCTCAAGGTCCTTGGCTCGTGCTTTTGCCCTATACATCGGAGTCAGACCAAAACGATTGGCACCCGTTGGCACAATACGTACTGATCCCGCTCAGCCATAGTCTTTGCATTCTCGCGCTGAGTGCCATCTAGTAGAATCTCAAGATTGGTCCGTTCCTTGTTCAACTCTTGGACATCCTCCAGCGGGGGTCGTTGCTGGAGTTGCAGTTGTAGAGCTTGTACCTGAGACCGTAGCTAGAATGTAGGTCTTTGTCAGCCTCTTGGTGCTTCCACAGCGAGATGACTGACTCACCTTATCGTTCTCTTTCGTCTTTTCCTGCAGTTGTTGGCGAAGCACGTCCTCGATAGTTTCAGGCTCGCTGGTTTCCTTCAGCACACCCAGATCATCTGTTGCTTCGACTGATGAAATAGATGGGCGAGCGTAGTGCTTGAGGGTCTGTGCTCGACGCATGATGAGTTGAAGGTTAAAGACAAACCGAACACGTTTGACTCGGACGCGTCGCGAGGTTGCAACGCGTTGAACACGTGATCCAATTTCCACGTGTTTAAATCTAAAAGTGTACCCCACGGGGATGCTTAGTCATGCCGATTTAGCCTTGATGATTTGCCGCTCGCAGACACTTCACATTCGTCTGACTTTTGGTCTGACTCTCTATACCGTGGACCCATTGCAACCTCCCCCTCCCATCTTTAGCCTTTCATTTCTTGTATAATTACGACCACCATGTCAGAGGATATCCCGAACACCTATCCTCCGTCGAGGCTGGGCGAATATACCGTCGTCTCAGAAATAGCAGAGGGGACTTTCGGCAAAGTCAAGAGTGCGTATGTTCCTGATATCTTTGCGTTCGTATATCTGACTGTGCCGTTCCAGTGGCCATTCATACCGTGACAGGTCATCGTGTTGCGATGAAATTTATATCCAAGCAGGTCATTGCAGCTACCAAGACGAAATCGAGAGTGCAGAGAGAGGTGGAATACATGCGAACCTTGAGGCACGCCCACATCATCAAACTGTACGTGGCTCACATTGTCCCATCTTTCCTGCCAACTGATCTCCGGAAACCTTAGATATGAAGTCATCTCGACGCCCACAGACATCATCATCGTCCTGGAGTTCGCAGGCGGCGAGCTGTTCAACTACATCGTAGCAAACGGCAAGATGCCTGAATCACGGGCACGGCGCTTCTTCCAGCAGCTCATCTCGGGGATAGAGTATAGTCATCGACTGAAGATTGTACACCGGGACCTCAAGCCTGAAAACGTGCTACTGGACGATGATCTGAATGTGAAGATTGCAGATTTCGGTCTGTCGAACAAGATCGCCGACGGCGACTTCTTGAAGACAAGCTGCGGAAGTCCCAACTACGCTGCTCCGGAGGTTATCCGAGGCGGGCTTTATACAGGACCAGAGATTGATGTCTGGAGCTGCGGGGTTATCCTCTACGTCATGTTATGTGGACGACTGCCTTTCGAAGATGATGATGTGCAGACACTCTTTACCAAGATTAGTCGTACGTATGCTCATTTGATCGTTGGTTTTCCATATCATTGACATGCACCAATAGAGGGTGTTTACCACATGCCAAACTACCTCTCGACAGATGCTCGTAACATCATCAATGGTATGCTCGCCGTCGACCCTGTCCGGCGCATTACCGTCCCAGAAATCATCAAACATCCTTTCTTTACCACTGATCTCCCAAGATACCTGTCCCCCTTGCCTCCGCTCCCAGGACCGATCCTCGGCCCTCTTTCTACCCTTGTCACGCCACCAAAGCCAATAGACTTCGAGATCATTGATGGTCTCGGTCGCATTGAGGATGAAGTAGTCGAAGATCTTGCCAGTAGGATGGAAGGTGTTTCTAAGCAAGATATCCTGAATAGTCTTCGGAGAGACGATGGACCTCAAGGCAATGCTGTCAAAGTTGCGTATATGCTGCTCAGGGACAAGAGACGGTTAGGGCATGATCGTAAGTGCTGAGCACATTGTTGCTGAAGTAATGTGAAACTGACGACCTACAGTGGCCGAGGTCTTAGAGCAAGAACGGGAAGCTGAATTGGTGGCGATGGATGTAAGTTCGCCTCGCAGCATGGTCGCCACTGCAGAGTACCTAACGCCTTCTCTACAGCCCCGAAATACGCTTTCTCCTAATGCTATCTCTCCTGGCGGGGGCGGCGACCTGGAGGAAAACCCTTTCGATTCAGAGTTCAACGATTACGACGAAGACGAGCTGGACGACGGCCTGGATTTCTCAACACCTCAGAATGAAGCCGAGAACAACAACTTCGCCGTTCTGAATTCGTCACTGCCAGACCAGCTTCCTGAACCACATCACCTTGCATCTTACGTCAGTGCGAAACGTTGGCCCGTTCGGGAAAAGAAGCAACATCGGACGAAATGGCATTTCGGGATCCGGAGTAGGTCGCCGCCAATGGAGGTCATGTTGGAGATTTATCGGACGTTGAAGGCGTTGGGAATGGAATGGAGAGAGAAGAAAGATCTAGGGGGTCTCGGAGGGATTCAGGCTGCCAAAGCGAAGGGGGACAAGCGGAACGGGAAGGTTGAGAGGGTGAGGGAATACGATGGAGGAGGTTACGTTGATTTGAGGGCTGCATCGGCCATCTATTTCATCGAGACCCGGGCTCGTGTCGAGGACGTTGTGGTAAGCCCTTCTATCTTCCCGTTGATCCTCGTAGGTTTACCTCGTTTTCCCAGGTCTTGATGAACCTGCAGCTCTATATGGTTGATTCTATCAACTACCTTGTCGACTTCCACCACAAGAAGACGTACAAAGCTGCTGTCGAGTCAGACTCAGGCAAGTTCGCCATGGCCCACCCTGAATTCAACCTGTCGGAGACAGCGTCGGAATCGAGTCGGTCCATCAAGGATATCAATATGCGAGACGACGAAGTTACGTCGCCGTTCGTTTTCATGGACATCGCATGTCGGTTAATCCTCGAGCTCGCCGGCGGTGGCTCAGAATGATCTTCAGGTCGTGTGTTCCGGTATGCCATTGTCG
This sequence comes from Antrodiella citrinella, assembly GCA_004802725.1. Classification (NCBI taxonomy): domain Eukaryota; kingdom Fungi; phylum Basidiomycota; class Agaricomycetes; order Polyporales; family Steccherinaceae; genus Antrodiella; species Antrodiella citrinella. The sequence goes on from SGPM01000268.1 coordinate 22,722, forward strand.
CTGTCCTATAATGTTGTTTGGTTGTTATGCTTTTGTCTACTGGATCTTCGCGTTGCTATCTTTGTGTTGTCGTTCTCGTTTCTCTACTGCTTTGGAATTAGAAGGTTCATTGTATACTAAAGCTAATAGGCCAACCATCTATCTGTACATGCATACAATACGAATACGACTCGACGCATAACCTGTATCCTTCTTCTACGCCTCGATACAAATAATCACACAAACACAGCAAATACATACCACATCTTACCATTGCTGGCGTTGTAAGGTTCGGCCGTCAACGTCAGGGAACATCGTCGGGTCGAATCCACCCTCCGTCAATTCCTCGGCATACCCACACCACACAAAGGTCCGGCCCACCGTCTCGTCTCTCCCCGCCTTGATCACACACTCGACCATCTCGTAATTTTCCCCTTCGTACCTCAACAACTTCGGGATATCCTCTTCCGTGCCCCAATATGCCATGCCGACGACAGGGTCACAGCTGCCAGCTGTGGTAGTAATCACTTCTCCTTCGTCCGTATTTCCGGCAGTAGTGTGCAGGGAACTTGAGGAACTCGAGCTGCCCCTGTTCAGGCGGTTCTTCACCTTCGCAGCCACGCTCGAGATGACGGTCGTAGGCGTCGGCGGCCGCTGCGGTGGTTGTTTCTTGTATGCATGCCCCGGTCGGATGAGCGCAGGGTACGGCCCCCACATCTTTATGCTAAATCCCTTGATGCTCGCGGGTAAGAGGATGGGGGCTTCATTGAGTCCGAGCACCCGTTGGAGGACGTGCGGGAGCGAGAGCGTTCCGTAGAAGAACAAGAGGCACGGCGAGCGGTTCGTTAGGTAGCTGGAAAGGTGGTTGGATGAGATGGGTGAGATGAATATGTTGCTGCCTTCGACGATGGAGCTGGGGAGGTTGATCCGCTCTGACAGAGAGGTGGAATGGGGTATTTCGGTGCCCCAGTCAGGAAAGAAATCATCGTCGGCTGGGAGGGTCTTATTCTGAGAGGTCTGAGAAGTCATAGGTGCATTATACCTGTGCAATTGTGAAGTACTATTAGTATGTTGTGTCAAGTGGTGAATGGGAGATACGCACGTCCGGGTCGTAAGTCGTCTTCAAGGTGGTGAGCGGAAGACTCGGAGAACAACAGCGAACGCCTGTGATCGGCATTCACATGCACAGCTTGCAACGTTTCAGCTGTCTTGAACACGAAATGAGTGCATCCCTTGCTTTCATTGACAGTAGCAAGAAAGTAGGCTGTCATTTGAAACTGTACAAACAGAGTAAATGACCACAAAACGAGACCATCGTCTACGGTGCATAAGAGTAGCCCAGAAGGCACCCCAACCGCAGTCGATGAGAATAAAAGCAACAGAAGGACCATACCGACGAGCCCATCCAAAAAGGTCTGTACGAACAACCGGCTCTGCACCTCCAGCCACGTAAAGAATCGACCGAGAAGGAGCGGTGACAAAGTCGAGCACTAAGATATCCGAGTCCATATCCGCCCAGTAATGGCACAGACCAGCCGTGTGCATGCGAACATGCGGCGGAGGAGGTCTGCAATTTGACTGAAGGTGCGTTGGAAAGAAAAAGAGTTGCTCGTCGGCTACGTCTTTTGTACTCGCAGCGACTGGCTTACGTAGTGATGCTTACGGTACTGACCTTGTCATAACGATCCTGATGGATTTCTGCAACTTAGGAGTTGGAACCACATAGCGATGTGTAACATTGTAGACAATATTCTAGGTATTGTACATATCGAGTTGTTTATATTGACAAAACTTGACAAAACTTCATGTTCAAGCCATACCGGCGAAGGGAACGGATAGCATGGAAGCAGTCGCAGTTGCGTTCAAGGAAAGAGGCACATCCATGACCCAACGAGTGAACAAATCCTGAGCAGCTTCAGGTTGGTCGAAAGGAACCATGTGACTGAGGGGCAAGGTTCAGCGATGATGGTTTCATGAATGAAGATCAGCTACTCACCCAGCGTCGTACACTTGCACGAACGTGACGTTGCCCGCGGTGAAGCCATCACCACCAGCACTCCTCACTTCACCAGCGACCTTGCCAGTGTTGAGCGTGACCCAAGGTGTGGGCTTCGTCTTCACGAACTCCGCATGGTAGGAGTGTTCCAGGTTGGTGACCCACGCCTCATTACCCTACAAAGGAACGGTATTAGCACTCATAATGTGACGCTGTTGCAAGGGTTTTCTTACAATGAAGTTGCACATGGCGTCGGCATTTCCAGCGTATACCAGTAGTCTGATACCATCGTCAATGAGAGGTCCGAGAAGGATAGCTCTGTTCCTCATGGCGTCGCCTTGTCCAAAGAATGCTTGGTTCACGTTCATGTTGCAAGACTGGAAGTCAACCTGGGCGGGAACACCAAGTGTCTTCTTAGTGGAGGCGTCGTTGAGGAATGTCTCGATCCAAGTCATCTCCTTGTAGCAAAGGTCTCCGTCCTTTGAACGATCACTAGACACTCGATCAGAGAGTGGTTCTCAAACAGTAACTAATCAGTGCTCACCATTTCTTGCGAACATCGTATGGGTTCAGGCCAGTCTCTGTATCATGCAACATACGATTGTTAATCAGTATGTCCGTGATATGATTTCAGGGCACCCACGTTGTAGAGGACCCATAATCTGGCTGTAGCAATAGACAGTAGCGGGAACGCAGGTGAACTTCGAGTCATAGCTATAGCATCCCTGGATCAACCGCTGGCAAGTCGGAACCTTGCTCCTCATTGCAGTGCACTGCGGACCATCGGGATCGTCGTAGACTGGGAAGGGTCCATTACAGAGATATTCGGGGACTGAAGCCATTTGAGTACGGGGTTCGGTTTGACCGTTCGCGAGAATCACACTGGCGAGGTTGATGTGTGCAGGAGGCGGGGTAGGGGCAAAGGAGGCGGACTTGAGCTCGAGGTTCTTCTTGTGAATCACAGATGCGATTTGGGGCGCGTAGGCTCCGCCATAGCTCTCCGCAGCGACGTGGAACGGCAAGGAGGCGTACTTATCGTACCGTGAGAAGAAGAGCTGGAGGAAAGCGTACACGTCCTCAGCGGCCACTGGCGTGTTGTTCACGCCGGAGCCATCGGAGGAGTATGAGTAGCCAACGTTCACGGGCTGGTCAAGGAAGATCATGCTCGAGTGAGCGGTCCAGCTATGCTTGTTGTAAGTGACATTATTGCCGTTGTCGGAGACGCGACAAGGTCCATTCTCGAAGAGGGCTCCGGTCATAGAGCTACATCCCGGTCCTCCGTTCAACCAGAGGGTTACAGGCGCGGTCTGTGGTGCGTTCCTTGCCTCGAAGAACCTGAACAGTGGACTTCAGTGTCTACAGACGCGTCAATGCCGATGTAGGATCACTAACCAGAAGTATAGATGCTTCCCATCCGAGATATCCAAATACCCTGAATGCTGCTTCACGTTTGGGTCACAGATATTGGGATCAGTGACTCTCAGTTGGTGATCAGGGAAGCTGGGAGATGTGACGACCTCATCTAAATCATAGACGTGTTACCATGTGTACATATGAAACTAGGTCGTAACTTACAAACAAGCCCGTTCTGTTTCACGAAATCCTTTCCACCGGCAACCCACTGCTCGACCTTCTCTTGCGAATCGTGGAGAAATTTCTGTGCTTGACCAAGGCCACTGTGGAGTCCTTCACGTAAGACGTCCTCAAGACCGAGACCTTCGAGTTCACTGAGGATTGCTTGGAACTCAGGCGCAGGCGAGGCCCAGATAGTAGGTAGAAGTGACGCGAGTAGCACGAAGGACGACCTCATCGTGGACAACAGAGAGGCTCGAGAGAGTTATAGTCGATGGAGCCTGCTGAGACAATCCCAACCTCGGATATTTGCTTGTGTTTGTATTGTGTCCCTTTTTAGAAACTACGAGCCTTATAAGGCAGCCCGCCTTCCCGATATAGGCTAACACATAATTAAAGACAACTCATGAACGTATACATTGCGAATTGGTGCTTTATCTATCGAGTTGTAGTACTGTACAATTATGGTTGTGAGTCTGTGCGACGACGGTTCAGTTTTGAGTACAAAGGAGTGCGAGGAATGCGAATGATCGTAGGTATCTATGAGCGAAAGATCGGCGATAAACAAGTGGGCGAAGTACAGAGTCCCAGCAATGCAGAACAGTCGAAAAGGGTAAGAATTGACACAACAGAAGCAGATGCAACTGTCAAAGGGATTGATGCGAACGAAGAGCTGAAGCGAAGGCATAATAAATGCGGCACAAGAAAATGCAGGGAGAATGCTGGTTGAGATGGTGAAGAGTCCGTGGCGCACGCAACGACAGGCATGGCCAGTGATACAGGAATGGCCTCGATGTTGGATCTGGAATAAATACGATACGGATAATGTAGAGCGATACTTGACTTTGATCGTGTTGATTACTGGTGTCGATATGGAACGAAGGTGAGACCGTCGATGGAGTACACAATAGGAGGATTTGCCGACTGAAAGATCGTCCGGTAGTTGGATGCGAGTGAAGTGGTTTTGATGCAGTGAATGAGGAAAGATGAGATAAGCCGCAAAGATAACCATGGATAATGTCGCGTAGGACGAAGCAGATGCTGAGATGTTCTAGTAACCGTAGTATGCACGCTGTGAAAGGAGCTCAGAGGGAAGTAGTTGCTTCGAATGATGATCGTGGCATACCATTCTGTCACTAAGAGACGGTCAGAGAAATCAGGGAAGGCGTCTTAGACAGCACGTACAATAGCCAGATGACCTTGGAACCAGTCTTGCATCCGCGGAGCGTCACGATGTGGCCTCGAATGGACTCGTACAAGAGTGCGCGTTGATCCTTGTCGGCCTATCAAAACAAGCCCCAGGATTAGTCGGATGACAAAGACGACGGACAATCTATGTCACATACGTTTGGCAACACAGCAGCAATCAATTGACTACCCGTAGCAGACAGCGCTAGATCAACGATCATGGCACGCCGGGCTCTGGAATATTGACGTTCAACATAAGTCACAAGGGGGCATAAAGTGACATCCTTACCCTCTGGCTGGCTCACACATGCGTTTGATGACACGGTTGAGAGTATCCTTGCCACCTTCTTTCAGAGCTTTCGTCACAGATTTCGCGCCCTGTTCGCTCGTGGAATACTCGAGGAGACCAGAGACGAGATGATCCAAAGCCATAGAGCGGTGTTTATCGGAACCGTGCTCGAGGACTAGACAGAGTTTTGATGAGAAACACGAGACGGATAGTGAGGACTCGAAGCGGAAAACACGAACTGTGTTGAATACAGTAAGACCCCCACTGATTCTTCGCCACCTCACCAAATACAACGGGACCTTGGTTGAGCAGCTCATCTACGATACCGTCTTTAGCGGACTCTTCAAGGTTCTCGAAAGCATGCTACAGCAAAATCAGTGTGAAGGTCAACTCTGATTACAATATGCACTCACCTGAACAACAAGAGACCCCGTCTCGTGGCAGGCTAAGGACGCCCATTTGCCCTTCAGTGAGTTGTTGACACTTCAAAACATTTAGACAATTAGCGAGTATCGCAGTACTTAGGAAGTAGACATACTATTCAAAGATTGGCGGGGCAGGCAGGGACCACGTCAGCTCCATGATCTGACGAGCCCGATAAGCAACGATCAGACAACGCAAGCAGAGAAGTACACACCTTGCTCCAGACGTGGGAGGCGTGCTTATTGACGAGGGTCTGTGCAGGATCGCCGAGGAGTAGTTCAGAGACGATCACAAGCCTGATGTCTTCCTCGCAGTCAAGAGCCTTCTGGAGAACGTGGCACCCATAGCAATTGGTCGCAAGATCAACGACGCGACCTCTGTCGGTCCAATGATGAGCAACGTGATCACGGTAAGCGTTCTGCGATGCCTCACCTCATGCAATGGACAATCTTGCGCTGTTCGTCCATGCTGGCAGTTGCTTCCAAACACCTTTGCACAGCCCAGTTGCCGAAGCTGGGTCGACATTAGCTTCATTAGATAAGATGCAGAGCGAAATGACCGCTTACCGATGTGCCATCATTTCGTACCCGCGCTCACAAATGGCATCCACAATCTTGGCGCGTTCTTCGGTATCCGCAACCTTCAATTTTTGCTGGAGGAAAATCGATGCCTGTTGGTCGGAAGACTTGATGATTCTTGATACGAACAAGGCGTACGGTGGGGTCGACGAAGGATGCAGGAGAGACAAAAAGTTGATGGGCTTTGCAGACGGTAAATGTTCATTGTACGCGAAAGCTTAAAATAAACCTCACCTCGTGAGCCTGGGACGGACTCTGCAGAGAATTTCCTCGGAAAGACCGATGAGGCTGGTCCTGCGGAGCAGCATCGTTGACGCGTCGCTCGTCGGGCTTCAACCATTCGGACGACGTGCGGAAGCGTTGAGGTCCCCAGGAGAAGGGAGAAGTGGGCGCCGATTCAACGCGAGAGTGACTTGCGGGTCGAAGCATCGGCGGGGGAGCTTGGGAACTGGGAGCAGGGGTAGGGCGGGCGGAGAAAGGTTCAAAGAGCGGGAACGCATGAGAGTCGGCTGGGAAGCGGTCTGTCTGGTGCAAAAACCGATCTCCACCCGTCATCTCACCATAGCGATGAGAGATACCGGTCTCAAACAACAACCCGTTAGGTTGAGTCTGGTAGACGGGGCCACTGTCGAAGCCAGACTTGATGTCGAATCCTTTGGCTGGAGAGTCAATCGGAGTCAGGAGAGCGGAGGTGGTGGAGATGGGAGATACATCGGGAGATGCAGCTGAGGTCGCAAATCCGATGTGAGTGTTGATGTTGAAAGGATCGGGAGAGAGATTCAGGTGACGTAGCATCTGCTCTACTTGCTGTCGTACATTTTATTGACATATAGCGACAGGTAAGATGCATATATGCGTACCATTGCATCGTAGTCGATGTTTTTCTTGCGACCGTCGCCGATGGCGCCGACATCCTTTTTGCGATTACCGACGAAGCCGACGGGGCCAAAGACATCTTCTCCGCCCTTGTTAACGGGAAACGAGATGGTGCGCCTGGGATCAGGACGGACACCGTCGTTGTGTCCGTGATCGACCCTGCTGATGGAGTCGATGGCGCGAGACCAGGCGGTCTCCGACGGCTGTGGCTGCGGTGCCCATATGGATGCCGCCGTCGAGTGCCTGGAAGACGGCGCGTCGAAGAGAGGGACGAAAGGCTTCTGAGCGACAGTGGGATCCATTGAGAAAGACGTGGGGATGATGGTGGGATGGAGACAAGGATGGCTGGAGGAGTTGACGAGACTTTATACGTGGATCAATGCCAACTGTGACGAACGAGAAGACGACAGGGCTCCCGACAGTGACCAACCCAGATACCATCTTTGGACGGAGTGAATCCATAAGAGGAAGCTTCCTGCTCTATTGCACGCCACAAATTGTCACGGAAAACATATCGTTTCGGATGAATATGGTCACTGAATGGTTTGTCACGTCAACGAGCTAGCATCGAAGCACGTCCGGCATGATCCACACCGCTCGATAGCACGCGGCAGCGGCGGTACGGGCTTCTTCCATCCTAAACAGAGCTAAATGCCTGGCACCTCCAAACCCCGCTGGGAAGCGTCAATCGTCTTGGCAAGCCTGTGCGCACCGTGGATCCTCCACTTCGTCAGACTTGAACACCCGAACAGCTGAGGGATTCGGCGTTGTACAGTCGTCGAGCATACCATCGGGTACGACAGGATCGTCGCCGAGCGCGGGACAAGTGACTGAGGTATAGTTTGAGCTGTGTCGCAGAAAGGCCACGTCGGAAACGAAAGTGACCCACTTGACAGGTTCCAACTTTATCACGATATGTATGTTGGTCGCCATCGCTTCTATCACCTGTATTCAGACCTCGGGAGGTCCGAGGGCGATGTTTTTGTGACGACCAGTTCCAATGCGAGTGCTTAAGATGAGGTTTCGACATCCAAGCCTATCGGTGATGTTGAACCGGTAAGTCCTCAGTCAAACGTTTGTGGACCAGGACAACCGTGACAGTCCAGATCGCGATCGACCTACCACGCGACATAAGCGCCCACAAAATTCTTGCTTTAGGCTTGGCACCGACTCTCCGGGCCTGTGCTTGTGGCGAACGACTGGCAGAACTACATCTATGCTCTTTCCGCCGGCGCAAGATACGACTACAGTACCATGACCGTCGTCGACGCCGTGTTAAGGCTCGAATTCGGACCTGCGGCTCCCACTGCTGGCAGCGACGTTTGAGTGTGTGCTTTGCCAAATCTGCTCAGCATCGAGACTAGTACGTCTTCAACCTAATCATGACTGTACACTGGCAGTGAACAGGGCCAACTGTCTAACCTTGTCGTTTCACGCCTGACAGATATGTTCAGTTATTACCGGTTTTCTACCAGAGTGTCCCATGTGCAAACGCGCTGCGTAGTCTCCAACTGAGTTGAGAACATGTTGACTTCTACCGCGACGATCATCGCCATCCGGTATACCATGCTCCACCGTCCGGCGTTTCGATGCCCCCCTTGCATCGGATACATCTAGGCAGTCTGCGGCAGGAAAAGGTTCCGAACTTCCACTCCACCGCTCTTAGTTCACAGTAGAAGACGGTGGATGCTGCCAGAACGACTGCGGTCACTAACGTGGCAAAGGTGAGTTCCAAATCGTGCAAAACAAGCATCTCGTTAATTCCCAGTTCTCAGAGCTTGAGATACGTGGCGAAACTGAAAAGTGCAAACGCGCATGAAGTTGTACTTTGACGACCTGCGCAAGTACAAGGGTCATAGTATGTACATGGTATAAAGGTGTAGTGGTATCATGCCCATTCCCAAAGCCTTGAAAAAAACAGGAAAATGCAGAGTCTCTTGAAACCGAATGAAAACGTGCTTAGCACGGTACACGCGTAAATCGCGTGAAGTGGAAAACGACAAGCAAAAAATCAGAACCCGCCCAAGCATCCCTCGTCAAGATGAGGACTGAACTGCGGACTGCTGAACCCAGCCACTCGCTTCATTGAAGCTTGGTGTGCCATCCGCTTCAGACTCGGTCTCTGTCTCATCCCCTCCGGCGGCATCTCCCAAGGACGACCATCCCTTCGCGTGCTGCTCACCGTGTATACGGGAGCCTGAGTGGCGTACACATCGGAAAGGATAGGGACCTCTTCACAATCCCTCTTCACACTCCACGGCACTCCGGATGACGAGGAGTGGTCGGGAGGCGTGACGACGTCGTCTTCCTCGGAGGACGGGGAGACGTCATGAACGAGGGCGGGCGGCTTGAGGCTCGGTGGCGCGGCAGACCCGAGTGGTGGTTCTGGCTCGCAAGCCTCGTATGCGCGAGGATGGAAGTAGCTGCCCTTGACGGGTCGGCTCTGACTCTGACTGCGACTCCGGTCTCTGGACGTCGACCTCCCGCGCCGCTCAGTATGCTCGATCTCGAATTCAGCCGGAGGGGAAGACTCCATCTTCCGTCCGTGTCTGAGCTCGCATATGTTTGGCGAGACGAGTATGGGTTTGCGATCGTATGTCGCAGGGGAGTATACGGCGTGGGTGGATGTGAGACCGGGAGTGGATGGGAAGTGGACGTGTGGCGTCGATATTGGACCGCAGGCTGAGAAAGGGAGTGGGTTGGTGATTTGCTTGGTAGGTGAAAGGTCTCGTTTCAGGATGGGACGTGGGCCATTATGAGAAGACATCGTCGGATTTGTCGTCGAGGAAGTGGATGTGGATGTGGTTATGAGTTGGTAGGGGAATCCGTGAAGTGAAGGGTGGGTATGCGACGACAGAATGGACTATGTCTGAGGATAAGGATACGGGAAGCTCAGTAAGCACAAAAAAAAGAAGCTTGGCCGCACAGGCACACCCTTTCTCATGCGTTGCTTATATGCTATTGTAGGACCGTGTGCGCTGCACCGCTACATGCTCAATATTGAGGAGATTGGGGTAAGTTCATCCCCATGTAATGTATTTCACGAAGACTCGTGGATATGAACGACCATTCCGGTGCATCCGGCATCAGGTCAACGCAACGTTGGTAGCCTTCCGTCCCTCCGAGGGTAGTGGAGATTCACCTGGAAGATCATCAATATTTATGCTCCACAGTATTCACTCCGTCAAAGACGCCCACTAGTCCCTAGTACACTCTACCACGTTGTTACCACGTCCTGGCGGGCCCCCACACTTGCGATTCACAGCATCCTCCAAATGGTACTCGTCAGCGAATGATGAGTGGGTCAGGTAGCTTTTTGCCTTATTGGTCACTAGCAGGACGTAATCAGATTGACGGCTCCAAACACACATGACAAAGTCCAAGCAACGAGCAAGTCGTCGTGCAGTGCTTGGAACGATGGTGAACGAGTCAGAATGACCCATCCGCCGACAATTTAGAGATCGATTTGGAGATGTATGTACGTGTACAATACGCATGATGTTTGGTTCTAGAGGAGACGGGGTGATTACAATTTACATGCATATGCATCTGCTCCACTGGCGGAAACGCAGGTTCCGTATATGATGCTTATTCCAATGGCGCCTCCAAGAGAAACGAACGTTATCGATGTCGGTCGCCACAAATTATCACAAGCTGCACCTTGAGTCAGCTACCATTACCTGCAGTGTATGCTAATCGATGCTAGAATTTGTGCTGTATACAACAATGGTAAGATGGGTCCGGATCAATGCGATGAGAGTCAGGGAGAAGATTGTGGAGAGAGATAGCGATGTATGTATAGACCAATGAGATCTAAGAAGCAAAATGATGTGTCCAGATAACTAACTTTGCCACGGGTTGAGGTTCAGCGTGCTGGCAGCAGGAGACTTCTTCGACATGCGCAGCGAACTACCGCCGCCGAAGGAAGGAGACGGGATATCCCACGGATCCCTCTCCACTCTGGGAGCCGGGGACAACGTGACAGAGCCATCTATACCACCGAACGACATTCCTGCAGAATCCGGGGGCACGAAGCTCGGAATGGATGTGCCAAATGCGCTGAATCCTCTCGCTGACCCCAGATTCCCGTCTCCCAGATGCAGCGAGCTGTATGACGGCCGATCGTTTCGAGGAAAATCATTGTATGATGGCGTCCTGTCCGGATCTGCGGGCCATGCAGACATGGATCCGTCTGCACTGGCGAAAGATAACACTGGGGGCCGATGCGATGCAAAGTCTGCGTTTGACGGTGTCTTGGACGACGGTGATGTCATGTCTTCCGCCGTTCCGTCCCGTAAGTCGTTCACAGACATCGACTTGGAGAAGTGGGTGCTGAGGTCATGACGCGAGGCATTGCTGGGTCCCGCAACAGGTTCCGAGCTATCGGATATGTTGGGAAGATCCAACGATGATCCCCTAGGTGTTGCGGATGGAGACTCTGCAATTGATAGGGGTACGGACTCTGAGCGATGAGTGGGGGGTTGGGCATACGGGAGCGTGGGTCGCACAGGCGAAGGGGCAGGAACCTGTTTCTCTTCGGTCCCAGCAGTCACGACGACCTCCTTGATAGCTGACAGGTTGAAGCCAGCATAGGCCGGAAGATCAGCAGTGGAAGCGTTCGCCTCGGTGATCTCGCCCGTTGGTGTCTCGGGAATTGGATCCTTCTCCTTGTATCCTGGGGGTGGAGTCTCCATCCGAGGCGGTAAGTCGTCGTCGACGATGGTAGAGGCGCTTGAAGAGGACTTCTTGTGTCGTTGAAATGATCCTGATGTCGAGGATGGTGGACGCGACACCTTCGGCGTAGATGGCATGGAAGGCTTCTTCTTCAAAGAGAACCAGCTTTTCTTCTTCGGATGCAAATCCTCCTCCTTCACCACTATTCGCTCTCCTTCGAAATCAGGCTCCTAACAATTCTGTTCAGAGATAAATGAAATAGAGTTCGGTAAATTTTCGTACCTCTGGTTCGTCGAAGTAATCCGCAGATACAGGGAATCCAAGTTGATCAAGGATTAGCGGCATGAATGTTCTGTAACTCATATGCCCCGCGATCTTGTCGGTAACATCCACGTTCTCTAACCCCGGCACATTCTCTACAGGACGCAGTCCAGCCACAGTATTCAGGCCACCACTTGTCGCGCGGAACAGGTAATTCAAGACCCAGTCGTTGCGAGCGTAGCCGTTTACATATCTCCCAGACACTACGCTTCGTGTCTGAATCCATGTCCGCGTAGGGGCAGTCACGGTAGTACCGAGTATGATGACGTCCTGAACGATGCCATAGGCCTTCTGCTTTGCAAGCTCAACCAAAGCGTAGAAGATGACCCGGGAACCAAGAGAGAATCCTATCAATGTGATGGGGCGAACACCAAGATGGCGGTGAATGAGGATGTCAGCGAGGACGCTCCCAGCGGCCTTTGCACGATCCAAAGCGTTATTCCATGGATTGTCAATGAGATAACCAAGCTTCGTGAGAACTGCAGAAGAACGTGGTTAGCACCAACGGACAGAGTGCGAAACAGTCCGTACTAACTGATGGGCCATTGCAGAGCACTCATGAGAGCAGTCATAACGGTAGCTTGTAACGCTGTTTGTGCAAGCTGCGTCAAAACCTCTCCGGTCAAGATCCGCAACGCGCTTCCAGTCTCCCTAATCATCTCAGGCTCCCAAAGGACGCTAAACACATCTCCTACAACGGGGTCAAGGACGCTGAACGGTAACCGCACGTCGTCTAGCTTTCCGTTCATGAAACTACGCTCGCTGTGAGCATCGTATGATTTGGAAACGGAGTAATACACGTACCCTGGCACTGTCAGAATACAGTTGACCCGCTTGTTGTTGTGTAACGGAAGGATGTCGAATGTTCTGACATACTGCGTGCGCTTGGCCATGCCCTTTGCGGCAATTCCTGATCCGGTGAGAACACCTCCAGTTGTGATGACGGCCGCACCTCCAGCACCGGCGAGAAAGCCAGTTGTTCCTGTGATACCGATGGTAGTAAATGCTGCACCCAACCCAGCACCGATGACGGGTGCCAGTAGACCCGCCGAGAGACCGATGACCAAGCCACCACCTGTCACACCATCCAGTTAGCACCTCTACTAGTCAGAGACGAACGTACACACCTAGCGTAGCAAGACCCAACATCATAATCCTCCTGTTCCTAGTACTCTTCTTCACGCTCTCAATCACATCCTGATGTTCCAACTGTTCCACCTCTTCCTGAATCTCGAGTGCCTCGGTTACCCTTCTCTCGAACTTCACCACATCTAACCATCCTAACCCTAATTTGAAAGCCACTTGCTCCAACAAGACCCGAGATCGTGCGTCGTATACACTATCGGCAATGAGAATGAGAAACAAGTCACAGAGCACGGTCCACCGAATATCGAGTGTGACGTCCTTCTCCGTAGTCGAAAGATGTGTGCTCACACCGGGAATGGTGACAGCTGCGGTAGTTTCAAGTACGCGTGCAGTGGTTTGGACGGGCTGTGATGCGTCGTGATCCGGTTGTGGTGATGCTGGAGTACTGCCTGGTGGTGTTCTGTCAGGAGAAGGTAAAGATATGTCTTCGGATTCTTCCTCCAGTGAAGCTAGTTGAGAGACGGCGGCTTCGTGTTGTAGCTCCGCTACCTTCTCTGCTTCTGCTGGATCGTACTCGGGATTGGCGACAGTATGGGTGGTCATCAAGGATGGCACCAAATCCTTTGCTTCGATGCCGTGCATGGATAAGCTGTCAATCATCTTTTGCTCTATGAGGGTCGTTCAGCCTGGAGATCCTGGATAGACCGGAGGTGTGTTCACCTTCAGTTGCAAGCTCCATATGATAATACAACCGACCCATAATTTTCATAGCCCACAACTCCATGTTCTTGATTGCTTGATTGAGCTCCTTATGCTTGAGATCCCTCAATCTCTGCGCCATCTCCTTCGTGGTGAGGGCACACAGGCCTACATAGGCCACACGCTGCGCTTCCGTGAGGAGATCCTTGGTCGCTTGCATTTGACTGAGGGGAGTCATGGCCTTGTCCTCGTCGAAGAGATACCGAGTACGCATATGTACCTCGTCCGACTCGTCCTCTTCATTCATACGCAGACGAGTGTACTCACTCTCGTTCTGATCGACCTTAGACCGCCATTCCGTACCCTCGAAATCGACATCCAGGAGATTTCCCGTAGCGTTGCCGACGCCGGTCGATGTATCCTTCTTGGCTGGAGGAACGTATCTATACTTCTTCTGATCCTCCTCGTCGAGTCCCAAGGCGGAGGCGTCCTCCTCCCGGACAACGGGCATGTCCTGCCAGCCTTCGTCGTCATCGTCGAAGATACTGGGTTCGATGGGCGCGATTGGCGGAGGCGCAAGGCTCATATGGAGGGTCTCGATATGCAACAAAGTCTAAGATATCAATGAAATGAGGTATGGTTGTATGAACAAAGTGATGCTGGTCGTGTGTATGGATCCCGGGCGGAGATGCACTGCGGAATGAGGCGGCAAGAATTGCCCCTGTGAAGCGCCCGATCACTTCACGAGGTCGAGCGGAAGCGGCTGGGAAGCGGTGTATCGACGGCTAACATGGATATTGGAGATGGACATGGACAGAACCTGTTCGTTCAAACTTCAAAGTATGGAAAATGAACGTTGAACAGTAGTCATTTCTGGGTATCGGCAGCCTAGTCGCTCAATGTTCGATGATGTGAAGCTACCACTGGCAGTACTGCAGACTAATTGCGAGAAATTGAAGATGTAAGAATTGATGTCCACTGTCCACACCATCGTCAAATCCTACGCACGAAGGATTCATCTTATAGCTACAACAATCGTGACAGTCGTAAACACGTAGCAGAGACAGGCCCGGACAGCTGGTGCACCCCGACGTCTACCGTCTACGCGGACTTCTTACCTTTCGCTTCTTCCTTCTCTTGCAACTGTCTCCGAATCGCCTCCAACTTCAGAGCCTGCTTCACGCTCCGCTGTCGTTTCCTGCGTCCATTTCCTCTCTTTGCGCCCTCGATGACTACTGCTTCAGTCATACGGCGTTTGCGACGTGCAACTTCTTCCGCCCTATGCTTCTCGCGCTTTTTATCGCGCTTTCGGAGGGAAGTCATAGAACTCTTCAAAAGGACACCATAAGTACTGTGAAATTTGTTCAGGTCTCCGGGTTCGACCTGAAGTAGAATGAGAAAGGATCAGATGCAAGATTTGCGATATGCAGAGGACGCCGTACGCACGATGGTAGACAGCTTCAACTGTTTCCCGTCAGTCACACGAACAAGACACGGGTGTTCCTTCAAGTCGGAATCATCATCTATGCTCGTTACAGCATCCTCCCCGTCATGATTCACTAGGATGAGGATTAGGGGATATACTGGCTGGTCGAGATATCAATTGCCGTACATCGTTTATGGGTCAGCCATATCGATCCAGTATCTTTTGTTGACTCAAACAGTGCAGTCAACTGTTTGAAGAACTGTAACATATTATCAACCATCTTGAAGATGACTATGGTTAAGAGAACGTACCGAATCGTGATCCACCACTTGCATGGACGTAGTGGAGACTTGGCTTCTAAGGACTTGCAGGCGTGCATACCTATAGTGGATTACATAAGCGATTTCTAGGCACATCTATCTGAAGCGCCCAAAATATCGCATTGCTTATCATCGCGAAAGTTTGAGAATCCCTCCGCGCCCCATTAGAAAGACTCAAAACATGCGTTTTTCTTCGACCGTTGCTTGCTCGTATACCTCATGTCCGCATTCCCCTCACCAGTGGGAGGAGCGTCGTTGATCCTATCCTTTCGACCAGCCCAGAAGACGGTCCTCGTCGTTG
>SGPM01000269.1:0-38257 GCA_004802725.1 Antrodiella citrinella
CTGCCTTTGAGGTCTGGGGGCTGATTGATATGTCTGGCGGCTGCGCTGTGACATGCAGGACACCTCGCAGCTGTGCGATCAAGGTGTCCTGCCTTTGAGTTCTGGGGGCTGATTGATATGTCTGGCGGCTGCGCTGTGACATGCAGGACACCTCGCAGCTGTGCGATCAAGGTGTCCTGCCTTTGAGTTCTGGGGCTTGACCAGCCAATTTGGTTTGTTCCTGGCGTGGGACTAGTCTCTCTTTACCTTTTCGTCGCCTCTCTTTCTCAATTTCTGTCTGAATTTCTTTATGTATTTTCCTCTCTGTTTCTCTGTCTCAATCTCTGGGTCTCTCTGCCTGTGTTCACACTTTTAGACGCCGCCTCGCAATCGCGTTCATACTTTTTTTGCCTGCGTTCACACTTTCGACAGGGGCAGGAAAATTCTTTTCAGGGCGCAGCTGCCCTCGCTCAAAGGGCGTACGGGTGTCGTCCACGAATGGGCATACACTCAGTCAGCTTTTCGGCGGGGCTGCTGCCCAGTGGATCATTACGGCGACGCAGGGCGGGCTCTGAGGGGCGGGGACACGTGTAATATTGACATTAAGTAGGGTGTATACGACAGGTAGGACCATAGACATGTAGAAATAGTAACAGATACAGTGAACATTAAGTAGGGAACGTAGGAATACGAAACGAAGACGGAGGACGACGAACGCGTGCGCGCCCTCGACAGCGACGGGAAGGCAGAGGCTACACAAGATATAACAGCACAGAGGGAGCAGAAACAGGTACGGTCGACGCGTGAGGCTGTCGCGACGTGAGACGGGGAAGGGAGCGGCCGGAAAAGCAGATTTGGTGGGAGAGCAAATGTGTGCGTCAGAGTTTGAATTACGGTCGAAGGGCGAAAGCGGCGGTCTGGGTGGACAGCGACGACAAAAGCGACAAAAGCAGGGTGGTGGGACAGACGAGAAGCTATTTAAATACAATTATAAACATACTGAGCATGGATGAACCTCAGAGAATGCGAAACAAGCGAAGAAAAGGCGACGGAGTGCGGGGCAGCGCGGCACCTCCGAGACGACGCGACGATACCTTCAGGCGACGCCGGCGACGGCGCGTCAGGGTGTGCGGCGGGTGAAGACGAGCGCGATGATGTGTTGGTAAGGGAGACGGCGGCACCAATGGCACCCTTGCGTGCCGCTCTCTTTGGCTGGAGATCCTTGCAGAACTGGCACATCGAACGTGCGCCGCGCTCCGTCTCGAGCTCAGCGATCGCTTCTGAGACGCTCTTGCCATCAGCGAGCCTGGCGTTGATACGGTCGATGAAGAACTGACTTGAGGGCTCTGAGAGCAGTAAACCATGTGAAATTTGAATATCGTTGTCATCACAGAGATTGGGAACCATCCAGGATTGTCACCGCGCCAAGAATAAGGTGTATTACTAAGTAGTTAGTGAATGGTATCACATGAGGTGGACGGAGGTGAAGCCTCCCTGTCTGAAAGTGTGTCCCTGACTGGCAGATCTGAGGTGAGCAGCAATGGGAGGGCGGGCCTAGCAGCGCAGTCCAACACGTGTTAGCAGTTGTGGAGGAAGAGTCCGAAGAGATGGGTGCTACCAAGCTACCTGCCTAGCGATCGTACCTCGCTGCCTGTCAGATAGAAAACTTGAAAGTCGTACCGTTCCAGCGCATCAATGCTTGTCCTTGTCATCACAATAGAGGTATAGAATTACTATGATTCAGCTTAAGATAACAATGGACACATCACCGCCAGAAAATACCATGTACTTAAGGATATAATAAAGATAACAAAAATTACTTGAGAAGCGAAATGAGACGGTGGATATCAACGTCCTCCCCTGGTTCATAAAAACCAGCTCCCAAAATTTGATCGTGAGGCACTGCAGGTTTTATCTCTCCCAAATGCTTCAACAGTAGTTTGGCGTTACTAATCGCCGTTTCATGATCATCCATGCGCAGAATCTCATTCGCCATTTCATCGGGTGCGGCACCATCATACCAATTCTTGTAGCGCTTGGCCAGGAGATCAGGGTCCTCGTACGTCTCATTGAAGTACGTACTCTCATTCTTGACGATGCGACTGAGCGCCAAGAGCGAGTTCTTGCAATACACTTCAAGCTGGTCAGTAAAAATCCATTCAAACGCCACGGTACATACCGGTACGAGGGTTGTACTTCAGACCGTTGATCATCATGCGCAGCGTCTGGTACACCGAATCATGGTTGAAGTTGGTGTCGGCACTTTCAATCGAACGGTCGTAGCGGAGCACGGCCTCCACCATGTGCATTGTGTCGAGCGAGTAGAAGTGTGCGCCCGTGGTGATAGTGGGCACCGGGGTGTACACTTCATGCCATTGTCCGGCACCTTGGATCCTGATGCCCGTGGTTCAGATGCGAGGTGCGGTATATCAAGAGAGTGCGCAATACTCACAAGATGTCTCCCGGTTCGGCGACGACGAGATAACGCTGAATAGCGTCACCTGTGAACACTTGTTCCGGGCCTTTGTGAGCGGCCATGGAGTTTTTGAACTCCGCCTTGGTGCGTGCTGTCGCCGTCTTTGGAGAGTAATCAAAGACCCAGAACTTTACCCCTGTCACGACATTGATCACTGTTCCCATACCATGGGAGTCGTAATGGGGAAAGGTGTGAAACCCTGGAAAATGCAAAAGAAACCACGACTGCGCATTCTGCACGTCGCGAGGCACCGATTTACGGTAGGGATCGTTCACAGGGATGCGGTAGTGAGCGGTATGGCCATCATCCAAATGTCTGCAAAGGCGGTGAGCACGATGATGGAATCACTGCAGACATCGGACGCACTTCAGGAAGGGCAGTGCGACGGGCTCGACAGAGGGCAAGTTGAGGACAGCNGCGACGTGCTCCCCGGTATATACACTCGCCGCCACCTCGGACAAGGTCATTAGTCTGTGCGCTGGGGGTGATTCATCGTCGTCATCGGGGTGCTCGTCTTCGGGGTGCTTATTGTTGTACGCCACGAGAGCCTCATAACGAAGGCGTGCATCTGGACACACAGTGAACTACGACACGAGACGAACGATTAAACAAATCCTCACCGAGAAGTTCAGTGGGGTGATCCNTAGGCAGAGAGAACTTGTCGTAGAGGGATTCCCTTGTCCATTCAATGTCTTCTGCCCGAAGCTGAGTGGGATGGCCCTTCAAGAGCACCGCATGACCATGCTGGAGCGCATGGGTTATCTTGCGAGCCAGCGATATATTGCTTTCTTTTGAAGAAAACTGCAGCTCTGTGAAAAATTCCGACTCGGCAGCCGAGCGAACTGATTGTGCGAGCTTGTGCACATATGCCGAGTCCTAGTACAAGCAAAACAAGTCAAAGAAAGATAAGATTGAGATGGAACTGCAAACTACACACCGATGCGAGTAGATTCTGACCATCGTCTCCGGGCAGGAACGGTTCCTTGGTCTTGTATCCTCCCGGCCACTCTATCACTTTTGCGCCGACCAGAAGCTCCTGCCCATTGACGTGGGTGAAGTCCCGAGGATCCTGAGATGGCGCAAGAGGTTGTTTAGACCCACTGGCTTCTGTATCTGGTGAATGTGAGCGGGTTTCCACTGGTACGATGACAGTGGTCAGTGGGCGAACGTATCGCTGAGAGAGATCCGCTAGTAGCAGAAGGGCTTACCGTCCATCTCTTCATCCTCAGGGTTCTCTTCCCGCACTTTGGCGTGCGCCTTGACGGGTGTCTAAAGTGAACGGCGTGAGCTCAAGCAGTGGTCATGAGAGAAAGGACTTACCGTCTGACGCACCCGCTTCTTCTTCTCGCCCGCCTAGAGACGACTCGGTTAGAATAAACGGAGAGTTTCCACAGATACAACGTACCCTGGGGGAAGTCACGGTGGGTGCGCGAGGCTGTTGTAAGATTGTTAAGCAGGAGTGGTTGACTGCAAGAGTGCATATGCTTACTCTCGCATGTTTTGGACGTGCGGCTGTGACCTCCTCTTCACGCTGCATTTCGACGTCCTCGACCTCGACGTTGTTGCTGTTGCCACCTCTGTCGACCGCCTTCCCTTTGCGTTCAGAGTGACTTAGGGATCCATAGTCGAAATCCACATCCATAGTGTCATCTGAGTGTTTTGAGTAAATCATCCGGATCTGAAATGAGCAAACACGTACTGTTGGTGACCGCTGGGGACCTCTGCTTGGCAATTGGGGTCACAGCTGCCCGCTGCTTACCCTCACCACGCCCCTGGATCTGCTCTTCCTGTTCTTCGTTGTCATTGTCGTCTGGGTGGTTGAAATGAGGATGAGTGTGGTGCAGCGGTGGCGAGGGCTTACCGGACTCGTTCTTCCGCCTCGTCTTTGGAGGCTCCTTGTCGAAGTCTTGCCTGCTGCCTGAGGCGTCCGCATTGGATGGTTGAGCCGCTGAAAAGGGTCAGAGATGGAGAGATGATACGAATCCAAGAAGAGACTCACATGCTTGCTTATGGAAGAAACGAATCAACACGGTGTCCCGATACTGCCTGACCACATGGGAAAGCTTAGGACCGAACGCATAAGTGAATTCGGTGCCATCTTTATCCACGTCCCTAGTGCTGTGCAACCCCTGCTGCAGAGGGGGCACGGACCTCCACGCCGCATCGTCGTGTTTGGCGGGCTGGTTGCCGGTCACCCAGCCGGCTGTGGTCATGTTCTCCCACCACTCCTCTGCGGTGCGGGTGTCCATCTTGTGCCACCATGTTGGATCGGCAATCTCGCCACGGTGTAGATATGCGTCCAGCTCTTCTGCACAATTTTCAGTCAAGCGCATGGTAGGATGGTGAGAGAAAACGTACCCATGTCCTCCAAGACGACTGTTTGATTCGAGAATAAATTTTCCTGAAGCACCGTCCCCAGATTTTCCAGGTTGTTCTTAGTCAGAATTTCAAAGAACATCCAGGCATCGAGGACGGTCAGGCGAATGTTGGGAGCCCGTGTCCTGCTCTTCATCTCCTTCTTGACTGCCTCCATCACTTTGTGAAGGTAATTACCCTCTATTCTGGCCATGCGGTACACGTTTGAGGTGTAGCTGTTGATGGGCCAGTCCAAGTTGAGAATTTCTCTCACTTGGTGGTAGCGGTAGGCGAGGAGGCGCATGATACCCCACTGCGCGTTGGGGAGCAGAGACCTGATCTGGCTGGAGTATGCGCCAGATTGAACACTTGCAGAGATGAGTAGGGGACCTGGGAAATAAATAGGAAGCGATGGGAGGACGTACTACCAGACATTCCACGCTTCATTCTCTGGGCCGTAAATGTTGCTTGCGACTAGGGAGAGGGTGCTCTGTTTGCACAGAGGATGCATTCCGACAGCAACATTGTCGACCCTCTTGCCCTTGATGATTGCGACGACATCGTACAACTTGAGCAGCTTCCGCCTGTGTTCGGGCGTGCAGGCTGAGCGGTTGGCCTCGTTGGCCCGGAAGATGGCCGATCGGGTCCAANTTTGGGTGGCAGCAGAGGTGGAGGCAGAGGTGGAGGCCATTGCTTAAGATCGGCGAGTGCAAATTTGAGACGGCTGAGATGGTGAAAAATCAAGAGTCGGGTTTTGTGACCATCGATGCTTTGGAGGATATTACGTCATGATGTGTCAATTGTCAGCCATGCAATTTTTTTCATCGGACTTGCACCTTCATCCACAATCCTCTTCATCTCACCGTACCAATTGCAATCATGGTTATGCCTGTCGCTGACGCGTTGGTCATTGTTGACCAAGAACAAGCCATGAGCCAGCGTGGCACGCCTGCACCGTCGTCGTCGCACCGCACCGTCTCACCCTCGAACGCCCTTGCCGTCCCTGCGAGGCGTGTCGACATCAGCAAGGACTTTCAAAACTTGCTGTCCCAGCTGCAAGAGGAGGAGGAGGAGGAGGAGGAGGAGCTGATGGATGTCGACAGCCAGAGCTCAGATGCTCTGGCTCACACTCAGGTGAGCTTTGTTTTCTGGAGCGGCTCAGGACGGTCAGACTGATCGTATGATAGGTGATTTGCAGCCAATGCCGGGACTTTGGACACCTGGTGGCATGCACTGCGCCGGGATGCACCACCCGGATCTGCTATCGCAGGGAACAATCTGAGGCGCTGCCGTGTGTGGACGAGGGGTCGATGAAGTGCGTGTTTGCGCAGTTCAAGTGCCCCCCATGCCATCGCAAGTGGGGCACTGAGGTTGACGTGCGTATTTTGGTTTATGTGGGCGAGACCGACACTGACGGCAAGCACAGTACAAGCTGAACCACCCTCCCAACCTGTCGTTGGTTGAGACCCAAGTGCCGTTGCTTCTGGTGGGCGTGCTGGGGGTGGACGCTTCAGATTACATGGAGCAAATGGCGGACCTCCATTTTCGCACACTGTTTGGAACGTCGGAGGAATGTGTGAGTGTCCAAGATTGTCTGCAAACTGTCACGATTGTGGTGCTGAAATACACTGAGCAGTACCATTTCATGAAAATTCGGCTCAGTTTGGAGAGGGTAACGTTGAAGGAGAACCTGCGGGAGATGGCGGAGGGGAAAAGCTGGCAGAAGGAGCATCCAACTGCCCGTGTGATGGTGTTGATGAGCAGTCACAGCAACATGGATGATGGGACGATCGCCTGGGGGAGGCAGAAGTCCAAGTCGAAGCAGTATGTGAGCGTCAGCTCTCCGCTGTCTTCGGTGTTGGACAAGTTCCTGGGAGACCTTCTTCCTCGAAATGAGCCCTCCCGGAGAGCTATTTTCGTGTTGATGTCGTGTGGGATGGCGCTGACAGTCCCTGAGGCTGCTGCGAATTTCAAGCAGTTGGCGAGGTGAGCCGCTTGATCCAGTTCTGATCATATGGGATACTCATTCAGTCACAGGGAGAGATTTCATTGTGCGGTTGGGTTCACGGCGTCGACGATTGTGTCGAACCAGGTGTTTGTGCACATCCTGCCGTTCCTGAACGCGCTGGCGATGGGTGTGAAGGTCCGAAGAGCGTCGCAAGCATCGCTGTTCAACTCGGAACTTCTGCGGCAGTCGGCGGTCGTGTTTGCGTTCCGCGACGTGAAGGATGTGCTGCAAGTGCAGTACATCTTTTACGTCGTCATGAACTACCACGTCCAACCTCTGGGACTGGACCTGCTCTGCCCCAAGTGTGGGGAGCACTTGCTCGGCAAGAATGAGCAGAATGGCAAACACTCGCATCGGTGGAGATTCCGGTGCCAGAAGTGCAAGCAGCAGACACAGTGGCTCACGCTCAAGGACCTCCATCACACCGGTCCTCATGAATCTGCGCACTGGTATTCCCAGTATCCTCCCCCTTCCAACTACAAGGACGTGATCATGAATGCGGCCTGGACCGCGATTTCTAACAGTGTTTGATGNTATGTGTTTTGCTCGGACATATTTCTATATTTCAATGTGTATTACATATAAATAAAGCCTGTGATCAAGCGGTACGCTGTGTGACATTGCCAGGCTTCTGGTGAATAAGGTACGTATATATAGACAGTATAGCAGGACTGGACGATAGGGATGAGTGGTAGAAGAGAAAGCACTAATGATACAGGGAGTGGATATCTATGGCGAGCAGATGGTCTATCCACCGCTCCCTGAGCTCAGGGGTAGTGGCACACAAGTCCCAGATGGAGGCCGCGAACGCGTCCACGACGGCCAAGAACTCGTCAAGGTTGGCGCGTTCGTAATACCACAAGCCCATGCGGGGAGTCCACTCGATCTCGTTGACAAAATAGTCCAATTTCCCATCGCTCTCGAAAATGCTGATGTCGTAACGGGCGCAGGCGGGGAGCGTGAGTTTGGTGCTTGGCTGCACTTCCTGTCGAACCAAGCGCAGGAGCTCCTGATGGGTTTGGAGTACGAACCGCTGGCTCTCTCGAATGTTGCGGTCGCGCTCTTCCGGCGTGCCACCGTTGTGACTGCCAAAGTTGGTTGGGTCCGGGTGGCCGTCCTGGATATGCTCTCTGAGAGCGTGGTGAGCGTTGTCAGTGTGGAGTGGAAAGAAACTGACCGAAGACGCTCGAGAGAGAGCATGTGATGGATCCAGCCGAATTCCCAATCGGCTCTTACCTGTGACACACTTTGGTTCGGTACGGGTGCGGTCTTCACCACCCCAAGGACACGCATCCCGGATACGAATACGCGGTATTCGAGTCGAGGCAGGAGGGGAGCGTATTGTTGCAGGAAGTATTTGAAGGGCTTCCCTTCGTATGGTCCCCAAACCTCCGACGCACGCTTTTCACTTGCGCCGGGCAAAATCACACCGCTGCCCTCCTCTGAGCCTTCCATTTTTCCAACCTCGTGCTCACCGGGAAGCCGCCTGTGTGATCCCGATGCTTCCCTGGTCCAAGGGCGTTTAGAGAGAGTGTTGTTGGCGGCAATGGTGTCCAGTTTTTTGATGAGGTGGAGCTTCCTCATTGCTCTCGCCTGTTCCGGTGAGGGCCAGCAGACGGCGAGGGTACTGGAGGCGATGTGTTTGATGCGTTGGACGAAGCGGTCCACATCTTGGGTGCGGTGTTCCCATTTGACGCGACCGTCCCTGTCCATCGGGCTTATGAGCAAGAACTGCAGAAGGGGTGTTGGATGCTTACCTTAGATCGATGGTGTAATCTGTCAGCACGACAAAATGGTACCGGTCGAACAGGTCGATCATTTTTGAGGTGTGCTGGGTGAGGACGAGGTCTCGCAGGTCTTCCCAGGCGAAGGCAGTGATTCGTAAACAACCGAATCCGCGCACACCATGAAAATGCCATCGCATGAGCATTATCAGCTGGAGAGACGGTGCTGAGGGTTAGGGTTCGAGTCAGAGAGTGGATGGGGTACATACGTATTCGTAGGCTATCACGGACACCGTATTGGCAGGTTGTGCCACTTGTTCGTCCCAATACAAACCCCACATACGGTGCAGTTGTGGACGGTCACCCAAAAATGCGAACTGCTCGGGGGTGAGGAATTCTTGGCACCAGCCTAAGGCCTGATCGGACTCTGGTACCTCTGAAAGCGTAGCGTCGACGGTGTAGAGGACACGGAGATCTTTGCGATCACAATCCATCGTGTCTCCAACTTGGTCGACGTTGTCGCTAAAGTTGCCTGTAGATGGTAGCGTGACTTCTGTGACGACGGATTGGAGGTTATCAATGAACGTGAATATGAATGAACAAGTGCACGTACTGCTNGTCTGCCAGGCGCTGCAGTGTCGGTTACATTGGCGATGTTGGATTGGTATGCAAGGATTGTGTTTGCAAGGTGATGCGTGACAAGAGTGCTTGCAGGTGCCAGACATTGTGATTTACAGAGGGAAGTGTAAGACCGATATTGTCATTTTGAGTCTGTACGATTCCGCGGAAACGAAGTCACGTGATTGTGTGACAAACCGGCAAGTGAAACCGGCAAGTGAACCGATACACCGGCAAATGCCGAACGGCGATGAGCTGGCACCCGAGGGCCGCTGCTCTTTTCCTTCTACCACCACCATCCATGCGACCCAACTCAGTCACGCGCAGGAGAGCAGCCCAGACGGGTTTGCATATCCAGTGTTGTGAATGAGTGGACTCCTCGTCGCACTCCGCCGTCCCGACCGCCTCCAGGAGCAGACCGAATGCCTCACCACCGCGACGGCGGCGTCGCGGTGAGCAGGACACCGCGCAGCTATGCGCATTCGGTGTCCTGCAGTGTGGGGCGGGGGATTCAGAACACCAGGAGACGAGGACTACGACCGAGCGACCGAGGACGACCGAGCGACCGAGGACGACCGAGCGACCGAGGACGACCGAGCGACCGAGGACGACCGAGCGACCGAGGATGACGACTGCACCACTGCGACGGCGGCGTCGCGGTGAGCAGGACACCGCGCAGCTATGCGCATACGGTGTCCTGCAGTGTGCGGCTCGTCATCCCGACCGCCTCCAGGAGCAGACCGAATGCCNCACCACCGCGACGGCGGCGTCGCGGTGAGCAGGACACCGCGCAGCTATGCGCATTCGGTGTCCTGCAGTGTGGGGCGAGGGATTCAGAACACCAGGAGATGAGGACGACCGAGCGACCGAGGATGACTGAGCGACCGAGGATGACCGAGCGACCGAGGATGACGACTGCACCACCGTCACGGCGGCATAGCTGCGCGGTGTCCTGCAGTGTGCGGGTGTCTCGCAGTGTGGGGCTCAAGCAACCAACCAACGAGCATGGCGCCCCCGTTCTGAGGCAGAGCACAACTGTCGCCGCGACGCCTGCATCACAACGAGTAGCATACCGAGCTGCAGTGCGTGTATCGTGCCGCACAGGCATTAGCCGCGTCTTACAGACATTCGCTCTGTTACGCACACTTTATGTAGTTAGTCACATGTACTATCAATCACATGTACACGTAGGTCAAACATCTGTCATAAGTCCCAAATCAGACCCGGCATGGTATATAAGCAAATCAAACAGGATCGTTCATCAAGCATCACCATCGATCGTTTCTCAATCTGCACCACCATCATGTCCAGCGAAAAACGCCTACGCTCGAACACCACTGCTAGTCGTGCCTCCCAGGGTAAATACCCCCGTACGATTTCCAGTCATGACGAAGACGAAGAAGACGAAACCCAGAACATCGAGTACGGTGTTGGTTCGTTGACCGAAGTTGACCTGGAGTTGGTCAGGATGGCGAAGGTTCACATAGAGGACCCCAAGAAACTGCCGGCGTGGAAGCAAATAGTATGTGGCTACTTGCCACGATTCGCCAGCTGCTCACGTCCCATCAGAAGGCAGCTCGAAGGCAGACCAAGTTTGCGATACCCACTCCCACCGGCACATTACCCCAACCCGTCCCCCCACCAATTCATTCCCGTGCCCATCAACGTGCCATGCACGGCCAGATCAGCCAGGCTCATAGTGAGATGCTCGCCAGGATCCGACACCCGATTGCGACCGTGAGCACAGGCTTCACGTTCGAGGAGATGCTGCGTTTCCCAAACAACAATAGCAACCCTAACCTGATGGAAAAGCTGAGGCAGCAGTGCCAGTCGATGCCATCGGACAACGAGCACGTTATCTCGTACTCCACACGGTATGTCACCACGGACAATCCGCCCAAAACTGTGCTGGTGTACCTCGGGTACTCTCCCGAACTTGAACATCCTTCTCAGGCAGCCCAGTCGGCGCAGTCGGGCCCGTCTCAGGATAACCATCAGTCAGACGAAAGCCTTCGTGATCACCCAGATCTAGCGTCTCTGAGGCCAGCCTCTAACCTTACGGATCCCGAACACCAGAACAAGCAGAAGAAGAAGCCGAGGAAAAGAAAAGGTAAACAGAATGTTAGGTTAGAGAGTGACAGTGATGAGGAGAACAACTCGGCAGACCAGGAGGTGACAGCAGCTCGGGTGCCTTCCAACTTGGGACAGCTTTTGAGTCTCGCCGATCAGTATAAGAACCGGTCGTATTTGGACATGGTAAAAAAGGAGAGAGCACAGGGCCGGCGATCTTGTTCACAGGGTCTCACGGTGAGCCGGGCTTATTATTCCGAACTAACCACNCACCCACTCCATTTGTCTGCAGAATAACCTTCTTCGGTCATTGGATGTTTCCACACAAGAATTGTTGTCTGCCAATCCAAACCCTCCCCCGGCGTCGGACTACCGCCACAATGTTCGAGGCGCACAGCCGCCCTCTGGTGACCTTCCCGACGAAGCCTTGGTCGCGCACTATCTTGATTCAACGACGTCCACGTACGAAACTGATGATGGACTCAAACGTGAATGTTCGGNGTTGCTTCACTTAGTGGCGGTATGGTTTCAAAATGGGCACAAGTATGACGCAGCAACGGTGCGTGTCTGAAGGCAATGCCTATAGTTTACACAGAAAACTAACATACACAGGCTCCGACGCCGTCCAAGGACATGCTTCCCGGCACATGCAAGAAAATCGTGGGCGTACGATCGTGGTATCAAGTCACGGGCCCACTGGCAGCAGCGCTCAGTGCCGTATTCGAGACGTTCATGCCAGAGGCGTTCAAAGAATACAAGGCAGCGTTCGAGGCCGGTCGCTGGTACTCTGAAGATCCAGGTCCATGGCTTGGCCGCACTTTGGTGTTCAAGTTGCAGCTGTTTCTGCATTTTGATCCATCTGAGGCTGGCCCCACCATCTCCTTCCCTTACGGCTACTTCACCGGAGGGCAGATGTTATTTCCTGGATTGTCCGCACGATTTTTGTGAGTCACAGTTTGAAACATGAGTCAGCCGACATAACAACCTTTGGTCAGATATGAGCGGGGACACATGGTTCTNTCGTACTCTGGTCGCCTCGCTCACACGGTGGAAACTTGGGAGTCTATGCACCTGAACAAGGTACCGAACGATCTGAAGCAGCAGGGTGTCACACCAGGCCGCGTGAGCGCGGTGTTCATGTGCCCTGATGCCACGTTCAACAAGTGCAAAGACAAGCCAGCAAACTGGGGAGTCAAGTCGGGGTTCGGACGGGCGATTCCTATGGCTACCGGCAAGGAACAACGGGCTCATGACCAGATACGCAGCGCGGGCTCGTCGCAGATCAATCAGATGGCGGACGTGGCGAACGTGAAGGAGGACAATGACATTGGGGCAGACGGCGAAGACTTTATCTGTGTTTTATATGCTGAGGAGGATGACGAGTAATTTTTTGTAGACCTCATACGACCAGCAAAGTATTTGATAGCAGTTTGATACACAGTTCGGCACGGACCGGACAGACGCCAGACCTGTGTTCACTCAGGAGTGTTTAGTTTTGTTTCGTATTCACACACCATGGCCTCCTCACGATCAAGTCGACGCGTTGCACAACGACCGGTGTATGCGTTGCAGGATGACAGTGGTGCATCCTTGTACCCGTTCACACATGCAAGGACCACGTTTGAACACGAAGTGCACGCGCTCAACCAGCAGAGCTTTCCTACGTCGAAGTACGCACGGATGGACGACATTGCCGTATACATGCTGTTTCGAAAGAAGCGCAGCGGTACCGGTCGATTGTTGTTTCAACCTGAGCAGGTCTCGAACGTTGCCATCTCCTCGGAAGACACTGAGAAGCTCATTGCGATCGCGAAGCAATGGCCATTGGGATCGACATCAGAAGTGTCGAGGGCGGACAGGGCCAGGGAGATGGCACACGCTATAGCAGTCTCACTGCCCAAGCTCGTGGAAGACGCAGACGTGGCGGTCATGCAACAGTGCGTGTATTGTCCAATTTTATATTCTCTTCAGCTCATTAGGTGTAGCGTTTTACATCGGTACATGATATTGTACAGAGTGGGTAGCATGGCTAAGATACAGAAAGTGTCGTTCGACGGGAAGACACTGTCCGGAGGGGTTGTAGCAACACAGCGGATCGTGGTGGACACTGCCGTCCTGGAATTATGCGGGTCACTGTCATCTGACGTTACTGACCACACACCGGGGCTCTCTGTCATCGAGTCCGGTAGGCGACAACTCGGACCTCGAGGGCCTCGTCTTATTCTGGGACCGTTTCGATTCGTGAATCACGATTGCGAACCTAATTGCCAGGTGAGTGTCTCAAGTACTTCTCGTGTTCGCACGAGCTTACTGGGTCCAGTTCATGCAAATCGCGCAGACTCACGCGTACAGCATTGTCAGCCTTCGGAACATCGAGCCAGGAGAACCAATCCTGGTGAGCTACAGTGCCCAAGGGTATTCTGGATACGGGGACACCCCCTGCCGGTGTTGTACTTGTCAACCGACGTCGCCTCCGACCAAACCACCAGGGCAAGACCCGTACCCAGCACCAAAAGAGGGCAAGGTGCGAGCAACACGGCGTGGAGGGAAGCGCAATAGAAGACGGGAGATCAGTGATGACACAGAGAATCAGTAGAGCATGGCGGATAGAATGCAATCGTCCCTTTCGAATACAAAGTCATGGATTTCATTGGCTTCAGTCGGCCGATGACAGTCGGTCATTGTGGTGATGATCGGTAGCACACCTCAAGAATTCGTTCGGTGAATGCAGCTATCGCCGCTGGGCATTCAACCTCAGAAGCGACATTTTTTAAATTAGCCATACAATTTATCCAAGAAAGAGGTCAAGTGTGGCCGGATCTATGATAGCATATTCGGCAGCCCTGGAAACCTTGATGGCGGGATTTTCCATGCCTATTTTAGGAATGCCCACATTGATGCAGGAAATTTTCACGCCTAATCTGGGAGGACCGACACACCGGAACCGATGTCATGACAACGGCATGCTTGGCACTCACACATATATAAAGGGGGCTAAGCTCAGTGTTGGACACCCCACTTTTCTACCCTCTCCACCTTGGAGCGTGCTTTGAGTCCGTGAATAGTCGCGACTTGGCATGTACTACTAAAGCGAACTTCACTATGACGCTTTGAGCCCGTGAATAGTCGCGGCTTGGCTGAGTGACCGACGCTCCCACTTCCTCTCATCCCTCTGTCTCCTACACCCCTTGTTTGGCGGCTTTTATGTCTGGCGGCTGCGCTGTGACATGCGGGACACCTCGCAGCTGTGCGATCCAGGTGTCCTGCCGTTGAGTTCTGGGGGCTGATTATGTCTGGCGGCTGCGCTGTGACATGCGGGACACCTCGCAGCTGTGCGATCCAGGTGTCCTGCCNTTGAGTTCTGGGGGCTGATATGTCTGGCGGCTGCGCTGTGACATGTAGGACACCTCGCAGCTGTGCGATCAAGGTGTCCTGCCTTTGAGTTCTGGGGGCTGATATGTTCAGTAGGTGGGGGTCCGTGTGAGACGTCAACATGAGAGGGAGAGTGAGAAATGTGAGGATGAGTGGAGTGAGCGGGATAGCTAGGGAGGAGTGCTAACATATACTTTAGTAACATAAATCAAGCACCGTATGGGTTAGAGAGTGTGTTCCGGGGAACTTCAGCGATATTAGTAATACACGAGATGAGACGAGACGACAGCTGCGAGCGAAGGCGGTTGTCACGATGCAACTCCGACGTCTGTGTCCAGAGGTGAGGCTAGGTCTTCGCCAAGAAGAGGTGGATGAATAGGTGGGTGTGCGGGCACTGTGGTAGGCAGATAGGAAACTGAGGCAACGAGAGGCGAGGGCGAAGAAGGACGCGTATAATGCGGCGATGCGATGTCTGTCTCGCGCATCGAAGAACGCGAAAGACTCGTGGTCTCTTCGTCTCCAGACGACTGGCTATGCGTATGCGAGTGCCTGTGCGTCAGCAAAGGCGCCGCCACGTTTGGCCCTCCACTCTGCGTCCTATGGTGCAGGGGGTACGCGTCCGGCGAGTGCAGCGTCGCCTTCACGTCAAGCACGTCGTCTGCTGAGTCATGCGTGTCGACGGGCAGCAGGGCGTAGTCAACGCCGACGTCCCCCGATTGGTGCTTCTTCCTAGCAATGTACGCGAAGTCGTCCTCGTCGTGGTCGCTGAACCGGTTGGTCTTCTTCCCCAGGCTCCCCACGAACCCGTCTTCACGGTCCAGGTTGACACGCGTCTTGTCCGTCTCGTCTGTGTATGTCCGTCTGTACTGGGAGAAACGCATGGACTCCCGGAAAATGTCGTCCGAGGGGGCGTACGGATCTGACCGCGAGGAACGTCGTGCCAGACGGAACGCGACCTCCTGCAGCGCCACGTCATTGTCTTTCTTGTCCCCGAGGCCCGCAGCAGTAGCAGCAGCGTTCTCCGCCGCTATCTTCCTCTTCCCGTACCCCCATCTCGCAAAGAAGAGCACGATGCACAGTACGAAGAACCCCAGAAGGCCGATGAGCACTTCGATCCCGACACTGAGCTTCTTGCCTCCAGTGGAAGTCTGTGCCGCCGCCCCAGGCGAGTTCGAGCCGCTCTGAGGCTGACTCAATGGCTGGTTCAGTACTCGTACGGTGTTGAACTCGTCTAGAGCTGTCGTAGAGTTCGTCAACCCTAATAGACCGAGATGGGGGCGGATATACGGAGAGATCGCGGGTGAGCTGCCAGACGGGAAGACACCGTGCTCATCCGGAGCGTCATATGCGAGAACGGTGTATGTGGAGCGCAGGAAAGGGACACCGAGGACGATATCTGCAAGCTCGCTCACAGAGGATCCGGCCGGGAATGACTGAATGACGCCCATGCAAGCAGGTTCAGAAGAGGAGGGGTTGATGGACGCGGTAGTTAGGTCGAGAGGGTGGAGGGCTATCTCGGTACGATTGTCCAGGGTGACCGTGAGGTTCATCGGGAGGTCGCAGGGGACGTAGTCTGCGAGAATCAGAGTCAGCACGAATTTCTACAGCTTGAAGGGATGTTTCTCACACTGTCCATCACTGGCAGGACCGATGCCCAGCGCGCCATAGATACCGTTGGCGATCGACAGCGAGGCAAGGATGATCGGCATCCCGGAGTCGAGAATCGCAGTAGGTGTCGCCGCTCCGGTGCCGGCACTCAGAGCAATCGGCTTGACCGTGTTGTTCTGATAGACCGTAATGCCCTTGAGTTCCGCCTTCCAGTAGTACGCGCCGCTACTCTCAGAAACGATGTCATCGTACTGGACGGTGCTAGGATCAGTGACGAGTGTAGGGTGCTTGCCGATACACAACTGGGACGGAATCTCGTTGGACTCGGGGCGTTCAAGGGTGAGAGAAAAGAACCGTGAGGCAGGGGCGTCGTCACTTGGGGTGGTACCGAACAAGTTGGACCCCAAAGGTGCACCGTCGGGCTGATTGGAGGTCGTGGGAGTGATCTGTTCGGCGATGAAGGAGTTTAGAGGGAGCGCGAGACCAAGGACGCCGTTGAAATCGTTGGAGAGCGGTTCATCAACAACTGTGGTTGCCGCAGCTAAATGTGTAGAGGTGAATACAGCGAGGATAGAACGAGTCAGACATGTACGCACCTAACGCCTGATTATTAATCACATAGTCCCCAATCTGAACCGTGTCCCACACGATAGGTCCAGTGACCTCGCCCTCCACGTAGGTAATCTCAAAGTTCCGACCAGTTTGGGTAGCCAAAGTCGGATCGTACTTGTGATTCAACCCACCGCACGCTGACGAACCACACGAGGTCGAGGCTATCCACTGTCAAGTAGAAGAAGGGAAGGAGGGGACGTGACGTTAAGGGACGCGCGAGGAGGACAGAAAGAGAGACTGACCAGGTCGGAGGAACCTGTGTCGACTTGAAGGGAGAAGTTTTGTTGTCCGGAACCGACAAGAAGGGGAATAGTGTATGCACTGTCGTAAATGAGATATTAGTACGCGTGGTCAGGTCACTTGTGATCGAAATGAGAATACAGCCATGAAATACACACTCCGCACAGCTATGCACCGATGAAGACGTCAGACCATTCCAGATGCCAGTAACGCCAATCATGAGATTGCTGGACCCTGGTCAAGCTTTCCGCGGATAACAGATGTTCGATGATCCGCCACACCCAAGGCCTCAAAGTACAGCGACTCGGGAATGGAGTCGAAAGAAGGTGACTGTCCGTGGACAAATGACGCGTTCTACCTGGCCTCAAACATGAAAGGTGCGCGCGTAGGTTGTAGTTAGACAACCATACGTTGAAGGGAACCCCACAGCCAGACAACAGAAGCGAAGAAGGGACTCACGCTTGGTATATGGACCCGCCGATGAAATTCATAGGCAAGATCTGACCTCCTTG
Source organism: Antrodiella citrinella (assembly GCA_004802725.1). Lineage (NCBI taxonomy): Eukaryota > Fungi > Basidiomycota > Agaricomycetes > Polyporales > Steccherinaceae > Antrodiella > Antrodiella citrinella. The sequence continues at coordinate 17,575 of SGPM01000269.1, forward strand.
ACCGCCATCTCTTGGCAACACCTCTGCGCGTGCCTTCCCTTTCCACCTGGGGTCCGACTTGGGGTATGGACTCATGAGCGAGTATGGTATTTGCTGGGTCGTAGGTTGGTATGGTATGCAATGCGGGTATGCAATATGAACTTGGAAGGGTACCCGTAGGAAAGTGTCGCCCAGGATACGAATTGACGGATAAACGTCAAAGCACGGTGGAAAGCTGGAAATGTCGAGAACAGGAAGACCAGCAAAGGCGGAATTGAAGGGGCCCGTGCTCAAGATGCGAGGAGAGGGAATGGCATGTGTCGAGGATGATGGAGAAGAAAGAAAGAAAGGGAAGAAGGAGAGGCAAGAGATGGAAAGACGGAGGACGATGACCGGCGTTGGGTCGAGGATGAGAACGGCGTCTGTGGCGCGCTACTCAACGCCCTCGTCCGCTCCCGAGTCCCGCCCTCCCCGCTCGTTCTCGTTCTCGTTTCGCCAGCACCGCCGCTCGTCGTCGCATTCGTCTCCAACCACTCGTTCATTGCCATATCCGTCCACGATCGAAGGAGCTCCACCGTAGCAAAGTTGCTGCCATACGCAAGCCCGAACCGTCCACGGCTTCAACTCTCCGCCCTGGGCCTCACCGTGTTTCCAACTCCGCGAATGCGGGGACCGGGGTATCAGAAGGCTTGGCACCTGTCAGATCTTATCCGTCACGACCGTTCAACAACATATCTGCTTTGTTTGCATATGTTCTCTTTATATACTTACTTGCATTTGTGTTCGAGATTGGAACGACGACCTCTGAGAGGTGTAACGATGTGCCTGGACTGTCGAGTTTGCACGAACAGCGCCGCTCAGCCTATTCACGAGGACATGTCGTGCAGTCCTCACCCCACGTACATATGTTTCGGCAAAGGCATATTCACGCTGGTGAGTACCGGCCACTTGCGACATGCTCATGCCTACCCGTTCCGTAACGTATTGGTGATCCCATTTATGGCGACTTTTGACCGTACCAACCCGCGTTCGCTGCTATGCCTGGGTCGTGTTGCGTTGCAACGTATCATTCTTCTTCAGTGAGTCTCGGAACCATTTTGGTCAAGTAGACACGCTCACATTTTACACAGCCTGCAGGTTACATGGCAACAGAACACTTACGACGTATCTTCTCAGATCGTCGTCATCATTGATGACCTGTACGGCGTTTCCGTTCCACGGCGTTCTCAGCCAGAGACTGTTTGTTCTCCGGCGCCGACATAAGTATGCCACCTGCATTCGACCCGCTCAGGACGAATTTGCTCGTGTCGTTCTCTACACTGACGTCCTCTATCAGAGAGCTATTACTCGTTTTTTCGGCGCGATATTTCGGTCTCATCTGCACGCCCTTTGCCTGAGGGAAAATCACACAAAGTTATCGGTCAAAATGTCGCTCTACTACACGGACGTTCTACGGTCTCGCGTAGCCGCATTTTGGCGTGGAATATAAGATAGCAGCAAAAATCAAGCTGCCGGCCGGGCTACGTGTACGCTCAAATGAGTCGGACCATATCTACACCTTCTCGTATGTACTGCCGCTGATACACGGTGCAACGATCTCCACAGCATCAAGACAACTTCAGCGCTGCACTGGAAGCCCGCGACAGATCAAGTTTAAGCACAGAGACGACGCCGGGCGGTGAGCTACGTACGTCGTCGTACGCATCGTAAGTCGAACGCTTCCTACATTCTGTACCGCCACTAATATATGGAATGATTCGAAGCTCGCAGCATCACGCCTCCTCTGGCATTCAGGTGATGATGCGTACGACATGCTGGTTCACATGCGCCTAACATGTGTTTAGAGGGACACGGTCAACAAGTGCCGTGCTCAGAGCGTACATACTGAACGCTTCAAAGCTTTATGTATCGATATCGTTTCGCCTTCAACTCCCGATTCCACGGACATCCGATCTTTTGCGCTGGTTTAAACGCGACTTACACAACCGTTTTCAAGCTCCGCGACGAACCCTGTAACAGTGTAACTTCGTCCGCTTCTGGTTTCGCAGTGGCTCGACGTGTCCCTACCGAGTGCCCACAACCTTTCCGACATGGAGTATGTGCGCGACTTCATCTGCATTGTATGTCACCGTACTCGTGTTTCGCTTCATAGGGGTCATGCATAGATATCTCCTCGGCATACATGACACAGGTGGCAGCTTGCGTGGCGACGTATCACGTACCATTGTAGCGAGACATAAAGGATGATGTTGCTTCAAGGTACGTCCAAGCAGTATATCGTAACCGATTTACCGCACTTTCACAGCATGCACATCTCTTTTTCTCTGTACCTCCGCATCGGATGTGCAGACCCACTGTGTCAGGAAATCCTGCACTTCTCATATACCGAACGAATCGTCGACGCATCCACTCCGACGTACAGGGCTTGATCTTCGATGCGCACCTAGCACACTTGTTCACGTTTTATTTGCAGGTATAAATGCAGATGAAGACATCAACTTGTACGTTTCTACCTCATCATGATGCCAAAACACTTCACACTGTCCTTGCATGTCTGGGCTCCTACTGGATGGTACGTTCTGTGCAATCCTGTTTCTACCTATTCTACCTATTGCCATCGATCTGACCGTTTTTCGTTTATCTGCAGGAAAGTTGTGTGTGTACTCAATGAGCTCGGATTTTCCTACGAGACGGTCTATCTTGATCTTTGCACGGGCGAGCACAAATTACCGCAGTTCCTGAAGGCGAACCCGAACGGTCGTTTTCCAATGCTGGTCGACCATATGAACGACGGTTTCATTGTCTGGTGAGTGTCTGTTTGTGTGAGAGGTGCCACGAATCGGCGCTGACTTGTTGCGAAATAGGGAGTCTGCCGCTATCATGTTGTACCTCGTTGACAATCATGACTCGGAGAAGAGACTGGCGGTGACCAGTAACGTCGATAGGCATCTCTATCAGTGGCTTTTATTCCAAGCGTCTCCCCAGGGGTGAGTCACCTCACATCTGAACATCTTCGGACGACGACTAACTTCATCTCAAGTGGATTTTTTAGGGTTAGGTTAAGATACTAAGTTGGTTTGGAATGTCTTAACACGTCGGTACCGGCGGCCGGCAAGTTGCGTGATCAAGGCGATCGAGTTGTAGCGAGTTGTGCGGTTCCTCTTCGACCGTATCGACCTTGGTATCGACATCTTCTTTCATTCCTCGTTCAGATATACAACTATTCCGACATACCTCGGAACATACTCAACCATTTTGTATGTCAGAGACGTGAAGCATGGTCTCGTTCCAGGAACGTCAACGGGGCCTGAGACTTAGTCTCGGTCATTGTCTCTTAGCGTATTCGACCTCTATAACCCCGACTCCCCTCTTCCTCTTATAACCCCTAGAGGTCTTCACCCTCTCTATTCCCATTCCTCATCATGGCTTCGAACTTGGGATTCATGTCTTATGTTCTCCGCGCCGTCCTCTTCCAAATCCTTGTGTTCCACCTCTTACACACGAATGCGTTGAGCATTGGTCGGGTCGACAGGAGAAATGAGGTTGTGTTATCGCAGGATTCATTGGATTTTCTGTTGACAAACAACAAGGCATGGGCCGCTGAGGTAGAGAGTAAGCACCCCGGATTCTTCAACCAGAGTGCAGAGGGTCAGCATCCTAAGGTGCGTACCTTGCTTTTTTTTCTTGATCGTCATGATTGACTCTTGCGTAGGCTCTTTGGCTGGGCTGCTCGGATTCGAGGGTCCCGGAGAGCGTGATCACAAATGTTCTTCCGGGTGTAATCTTCACACAAAGGAATATCGCAAAGTACGTCCTCCAACATCTCTCCTCTCACTCCTCAACTAAATTTCCGTAGCCAAGTGCCGCCGAATGACACAAACGCAGTTGCTGTCATCTCTTACGCCGTCGAACACCTCGAAGTTGACCGCATCATCGTCGCAGGACACACCCACTGTGGCGGTGTTGCCTACTGCTACGACCACGCCGCGGTGCTCCCCAAGCCCCCTCCGAATCCTCTCCCTCCCCTCCCCGAGCCCATTCTCAATGCATGGCTGGGTACGTTGTACGCTGCGGCAGTAAAACTACTTCAAGGAACTCCGCTGAGCAGGGACGACGGGTTGGCGGCGTTGACACTACAGAACGTGAAGATGCAGGTGGCGAACGTGGCTGGGCTGGACGTGGTCAAGCACGCGTGGAAGGAAGGGCGCGATCTGCGGATCGTTGGGTGGTTGTATGTGATAGAGACGGGACATTTGCAGGATTTGGGAGTCTGCATAGGGCCGAATGGGACGGCGTGTACGACGTTTTGAGTTCTCTGTTTGTTTCTCTTGTATCCTCCCGTCTTCATGCTTTGATCAATACGTTTTCTCGTCACATCGAGGCTAAAGAGGAAGAGGGGAAGGCGACGGACGTGGATTGGACATGGGCCCGTCTGGGAGAAGACCGAGCCGACGATCAATGAATGACCATGAACGCTGCATCGTAAGTTCAAGAAGCTACCTGAGTCCTCCTGAGACGGTTCGGATGTAGTGCTGATTGTTTCGCACGTTTTTCATTCAATATATATAACATGCATTGTATTCTATTTGATCATATGCATTCTTGCACTCTCGTCGTCGACACTCGCAACGAACGACTCGGACGTATGCGGTCTTCAGCCATCCGTCGCGACGGTCCGCCCAGGTCGAGTGCCTGGTTCCGGACCGACCGACCCCCGTCCTCCTTTTCACTGAAATTTCATTCACTCCTCGCCGTCGTCGTCGTCCACGTCGTCCTCGCCGTTGTCGTCGTCCACGTCGTCCTCGCCGTTGTCGTCGTTGACAGCTCCAACGAGCGCAGCTCATCATGGCGAGCACCTTCCGCTCCCTCCGCCGCGCCATCTTCTCCACACGCACCCTCGCAGTCGTCTCTGGTTCCACCGTCCTCGCTGCAGGCGGTGGCTACTACTTCCTCAACTCGGGCCCCGCATACCCTGCACCGACACTCGAGACCCGCAGGCCCCCGCCCCCATGGACCCCGCCTTCCCGCCAGCACATGCTCGACGCCCTCAAAAAGAGCGGAGAGAGCACTGAGGAACAGTTTGACGTACTCATTATTGGAGGAGGGGCGACCGGTGCCGGTGTGGCTGTCGACGCAGCGAGCAGAGGGTTGAAGGTCGCGCTCGTCGAAAGGGACGACTTCAGTTCGGGTGAGTGTCTCTTTGTCTGTGTTCTGTCTGGCTTTGCGCCCCCTTGCGTGCCTGGTCCGACGATGACCGACGGCTCCGGATCAATTTCATCACGTCTATTTGCGTGGGAATGCGCCTCAGAGTGCGACGGGTTTTTGGGTGACAGGGCAGGCACAGTCACTCGCCGTATATATTGGTCATGAAATGTGTTCTGCGTACACAATTACGACGACTGACTCTGTTCGCTAGGTACTTCCTCCAAATCTACAAAACTCGTCCATGGCGGTGTGCGTTACCTCCAGAAAGCCGTATTTGAGCTCGACTACGAGCAGTATAAGCTCGTGGTCGAGGCCCTTCATGAACGTCGTATCTTCCTTCAAACGGCCCCTTACCTGTCCTCCATGCTCCCCATCATGCTCCCCATCTACAAGTCCGTATTCGTTTCGTCCAATATTGACGTTGAGATATTGACGTCTTCTACAGGTACTGGCAAGTTCCGTACTACTGGGCCGGTTGCAAGATGTACGACGTCTTGGCTGGAAAGGAGAACATGGAAAGTTCGTACCTGATGAGCAAAGGGAAAGCCCTCGAGACGTTCCCTATGCTCAAGGCGGACGGTCTGGTTGGTGTTGTGGTTTACTATGACGGTAAGTCGCTTCATGACTTGGTTTTACTTGTCTTTACTAACGTTCATCATCAGGACAACATAATGATTCACGGATGAACACTGCTTTGATCATGACCGCTGTCCAGCAAGGTGCTACCGTCACGAACTACGTCGAGGTCACAGAATTGCACAAGGATGTTGAGGGAAAACTTTACGGTGCTCGGGTTCACGATAGGCTCACTGGCAAGGAATGGAACGTTCACGCCAAGGTGCGTGTTTTGTTCTCATTTGTTGTGTATCTCAGACTTACTCGTGCTGCTCGCTCTTCAGGGTATTATCAACGCTACTGGTCCGTTCACCGACGGCATCCTCTCCATGGACAATCCCTCGCACAAACCCATCGTACAGGCATCCTCCGGCGTCCACATCACCCTCCCGAATTACTACTCCCCTCGCACTATGGGTCTCCTCGACCCTGCCACCTCGGACGGTCGCGTCATCTTCTTCCTCCCCTGGCAAGGCAACACCATCGCTGGCACCACCGACACCCCGGCGTCAGTCGAGACTGACCCAAAAGCTCCTGAAGAGGAGATCGCGTGGATTCTGGAGGAGGTTAGGCGGTACTTGAGCCCGGATATCAAAGTCAGGCGTGGAGATGTTCTGAGCGCGTGGAGTGGGTTGAGGCCGCTTGTCAGGAATCCGAATGCTGCGAGGACGGAGGGGCTGGTGCGGAACCATATAATCCACGTCAGTGATAGCGGGATGGTGACGATTGCTGGTGGGAAGTGGACAACTTACCGTGCTATGGCGGAGGAGACGGTTGATCAAGCGATTGAGGTGTTTGGGTTGAAGGATAGGGTCAGGAGCGGGTGTGTGACGGAGAGCTTGAGGTTGGTGGGGAGTCATGGGTGGAGCAGGAACATGTTCATTGGTCTGATTCAACGGGTACGTCGTGTTGTTCTCATTTTTGCTGCGGTCTTGTCTGACGTGGTCGTGGATAGTATGGTCTGGAAACTGAAGTGGCGAAACACTTGTCGGAGAACTACGGTGACCGCGCATGGACTGTCTGCGAGCTGGCTGCTCCCACAGGACAAGCATGGCCCATTCATGGCGTCAGGCTCGCTACCGGATATCCTTGTGAGCGCGCTTCAGATCATTCATTGTACTGATAGCTCAAATCTTCACGCAGTCATTGAAGCAGAAGTGCGCTACGCCGCTCGACACGAATACGCCCAGACCGCCATCGACGTGATTGCTCGTCGGTGCCGTCTCTCCTTCCTGAACGCCCAGTCCGCTCTCGTCGCACTCCCGCGCGTTGTCGACATCTTGGCTGAAGAACTCGCATGGGACAACACACGCAAGGAGAAGGAGCTCACGCGCGCCGTCGAATTCCTCGGGAGCATGGGTCTGGCCCCGAGCGTAGGGGAAGCGTTCTTGCAGAGCGAGGCGGTGAAGCCGAAGAACTTGAAGGAGAGGGCAGAGGCGTTGTTTGGGTTCGGTCTTGGATGGGACGCAGCGAAGAAGGCTAGGGTGGCGTCAGGGTTGGTGTACTCGCGGGCGTTGTTTGAGGCTGGAGAGGTGGAGAGGTTGAGGCAGGCGTTTGGTTCCAGGGCGAAGGTTGTCGTGGCTGCGACGGGCGTGTCTGGGAGCCCTGCAGGCGCAACGTACCAGCGCGTGGACAAGGACGCACTGTTTGACCTCGTGAAAGGCATGCCTGGGTACGAGAAGGTCGGGTCCAAAGACTTCAACTATGTTCTGGAAGAAGTTGGGCTCGCGAAGCAGAAGGACGTCGACTTCGATGAGTTCATGGAGGTACGTTCCGCCGATCGGAGTGCATGGGATGGTGCTAAATATGTTGCGTTCCTGTCAGCTTTGTGCGGAAGTTCGCGAAGTGTTGTTCGCCCCTGCACCTACGAAGGAGGTCAAGAAGGAACGTCTTTCGATACCCGTGGAGAAGAGTGGCGGCGGTGTCTGAACGAAGTCTCTCTCTTCGTTTGTTGAACGAACGAACATGAATTGGACCATGAACAAATCTTACTATTCGACGTATCTCAAATATTATATTCACTTCCTTCTACGTTGTTCTGATGTTCTTGGGTGCCCTTTGTGTGTAAATATCCCACCAAGTGCAATCCGAGAAAACATAGCACGTTGTTATGATCCGACCGCCCGAGGAGGACAGTACCATTTTCTGTGCAGACGTATAAACCCGCCATCCCGTTCCTCTGCAGCTCACGATGACCACCCTCGATACCTCTGCGCCGCTCGCCACCCTCCTCAGACGTTCGACGGCCAGTGCCCACGATGAAGCGTCCAACAGCCAGGGCGCCGGGTGGCTCACCCGCGGGGAACTCGACAAAGAAGAGTACATACGATTCCTCATGATGCTCTATCACATCTACGAGTACGTCCAGCTCGCTCACGTTTCTACTTTCTAACGACGTTGCCAGTGTGTTCGAGCGCGCCCTTGATGAGAACGCTACACACCCTGTCCTCTAACCCACGTACAACCCGCTTCTCCTGGCCCGTGCCGCCAGTCTCGCGACAGACATTGCCACCGTCTCGAGAACGGCGACGGTCTGTCGTTCTACGAGTTCAGGCAGCTGGGAGGGAACGGGTCGGCGATCATCGGAGACATGAAGAAGATCAAGGAATGGTTCCGGGAGGACATGAATGCTGGGGCGGACGATGACCAGGCTATCAAACGTACATCCGGGATCCATTACTGGTTCTCTTTCCTTCATGGGACTTTTATTCGGTCACAGTCGCTATTGCAGACGAAGCAACGATTGCCTTCGACCTCAATAGCGCGCTCTTCACCATCCTGCGACCTCCTACTAACCTTTTGGACGTATCCTTGGCACCTGCGTCCCCTCCCCTTGGCGAACCGTCCACGCCGTTCGAGGATTCACCGCTGAAAGCTCAGCAGGACGTGTCTGCCACTCCCACGTACCGCGTCGCCACCGTTCTCGCCGTCATCGCCGCTCTATCTCTCTCGCATTTCCTCCTCGTCGTTAATGGTCACACCGGTGAGAAGGGTGCGACCAAGTTGGAAGCAGTACAGCACTGGTTTGCGAATGCTTTCACTTCGTTGTCGTCCGCTTGATATAGAGAAGTAGATGTTCCCTGCTGTGCTTTATTGACTCTTCCTTTCTCTGTTCACACCTGTCTTTCATGATTCATGTCATCTGTTATCACCAAATTCAGCGAGCTTGTTGTACTGCTTACAAGTCTTATCTTTACTCGTAGATTCTAATGATTGTACCATGGTCCGTCATACCGCCCCTTCGTTGCAGATGAGATGAACAAGATACCGTACACGGTGACCCAAACGACGACAACGACGCTGTCCTCTACAGAATTCCTTTGACGAGACGACATCCATCTCATGTCGTCTCCTGCGGGTGAACCACCATCCGGCGATGTGTTGAAGAGGGTGACACGGGAAACTGAGTCGTCCGAAGCGGATATATTGTCTAGACATCCAGAGTGTTGCCTCTTCACCCACCCTCACCCATTGAAGTCTGCGACCGCATTTTGCATGTTGTTTCACCGAGTACTCGCAAACGTAGAACGACACGGTCGACACCAAGGTCGAGGACGTCTATGCGTCTATGCTCAAAGGGAGACAGCTCATGTTCAAGTACTAAAAGTGTTCACAGCACCACTAAAAGTCGCGGAAACGTCCATCAACACAGGCAAGACATGTACGGCCGAATCATAACAACATACTCGTCAGGTCTATACAGATGACCGCTTGACCGAGCTTGTTGGAAGATAAGACATACAACTCGTCCATCCAATCTCCCTTCGGCGCAAGACAGCTGGATTCCTTCCGTTCAGTGGCGGGCGGACGCAAGAAATCAAGCTCCCGGTCGTGGCACTGCGTTGTGCTGAGTGTTTCTCTGTCTCCTCGGAGGTGTCGGACCACGGCCAAACGAAGCTTGATGAGTGAGAGGCCATCGAGGTTAAAGTAAATCTTACGCGTTTACAACTTGAAGGACAAGGACATATTTGTCACGCTCAGATCAGACACTCATGTGTCTTCTCCAATTCTTGTACAGTGCTACCTAGTTCTGCAGAATCTTCGAACTCGCCTTACAAGTCTACAATGTCGAGCAGTTGAGCAACAGTGTTGTCTGTGAGCACTGCAAGTGAAGCAAGCACTCAAGGAAAGGGCGCTGACAGCGAGATCATAATAAGCCCAAATCATAACTAAACGATGGTATAAAAAGAAAATCTCTTGCAGCCGCCGCTTTCGCTTTCTCGTAGGTACTTTTGATTGAATTCAAACGCTGCGTGCATACCCATGACATTATAGCAAGTCTCCCAACGCCGCCAACTCGGGAGAACCAGATTCCTGCAAGTCAAGGAGACGGAGTCAGCGAGTGTGAAGTGCGGAACGAGAGGAGACGACGTACCCTCATGCCAATTTCCCAGTAGCTGTAGATGATGGTGACGGCCATCAAGATACCAGTTCCGCTGCCAATGGCACCCATGAGATCCGCTGCGACAGACAGGAGACCAAGAATGGCACCGCCAAGGGCGGCAGCAGTGGGGACGACGCGCTTGAGCTCCTTGTACATGGAACCTTCACGGTGACCAGCCATTACCTAAGCGCAGTTTGCCGTTAGTACAATCCACAATTGCGAGAAACATGGAAATGCGTACCATTTGCTGATCCTTCAACTGCTTCGCGATATCACGGGGACCACTGCCAGATACTTCAATCCAAGTCTTCGAGAAGATGGCGCACGCGGAGAGCATGAACGTGATGTAGACGACGGCGTGAATAGGGTCCAGCACGACAGACTTGATCGTGTGAGGAGGTGACATGTAGTATGCGATACCAGACACGGCCGAGAGCTGAGGGGAATCTTCAAGAGGCTAAGAAGGTGATTCGTGTCAACAAAACGAGCTTGTAAAAAGGAGACTTAGACTCACCTCCCATACACCGAGAAGCCTGACCAACAAGTTGGTGGGGAAACGAGTCGCCAGCATCTGAGAGATGATGAACACGTTAGACGTGAGCGCAGACTGCAGCATGATAGGCATGTTAGAGGTGTAGAAGAGCTTGATGGGGTACGACCCGCGCTGACCACGGAACCGGTTGGACTTGACGGGGATCTCGATACGGAAACCTTGGAGGTAGATGACGACAGCGAACACGACAATGGTCGCAATCAGGTTCATGATGTTGGGGAGACGATCCCTCCAGAAAGCCTCGCGCAGAGCACGGCCCTTGTCGTTCCAGGTGAACAGGAGATGGAAGAGGGAGACGACGGCGCCCTCGAACTCGGGTCCACGCCCGGTGTTGATGGTGGTGGGGGAGAAGGCCTTCCAGACGATGGACTCGCAAATGTTGGTAGCGATGAACAGGGAGATACCGGAGCCGAGACCGTAGCCCTTCTGGAGGAGCTCGTCGAGGAGGATGACGATGAGGGAAGCGGAAATGAGCTGGATGATGAGCAAAAGGCAGACACCGGCGCCGAGGTCGCTGGGCTGGCCGTAGAGACCTGTCAATACATAAACGGTAGCCTGACCGAGGGAGATGATCAATGCGAACACTGATGTGCGTCGTTGCGTGAGTTACACGTGAATGTGGTCAGAGGGGGATTGACACGTACACTTCTGAGCACCACTGAACAACGCCCTGTCCTCCTTCAACGAAAAGTCGACGTCAATCAGGTTCGCGCCAGCCAAGAGCTGCATGATCATTCCACTGGTGACGATGGGAGTGATTCCGAGTTCCATGAGTGTTCCACGGTTGGAGGCCAAGATGACACGCATCCAGTAGAGGGGGTCGGAGGAGTCAGACGACATGATACCGTACAGCGGAACCTGTGAGCAGACGAGGAAGATGAGGAGCGTGACGGCCGTCCATAGCACCTTTTGGTTGAACGGAACCTGGTTAATGCAGACATGAGTATTGTGTGAGTCGGAGGAAAGTGAGACGTACCTTGCGGTCCGGAGAGGAGACTTCAGGAAGGATAGGAAGGAACGGTCGGACGAGATTCAAAAACCGGACTGTGGGTGGTTAGTTGTATGTTTTTCTTGGAAGATGTATGTTGTACTTACATCCGCTCATGGCTGGAGAGGAGAACCAAGGAGCGGCGAAGAGAAAGAGAGTTGGTGGTGAAGAAACTGAAATTACGCCAGCACGATCATAGACACGTCGCACAGACGCCCGTGAGGTGGCACAGGACAAACACACATCAATAGTCTAATCTTATCTTTACATGATAATAGATCTTTAAGCATCGTGTCCTCCAGCCCACTCTTCGTCCGGCGGGTTCCTCTGCACCTCCACGTCGCCCTTCATGTCCATGTACGCCCCCAGATCACTCGCATCCACCCCCGCAGCTACATACTCCCGCACCAGTCGCTCGCTCACACCCACCTCGTCCTTTGGAAGCCAGATCCACGGCTGGTTCGTGTACATCGACGGGTGCGTGAACCCGTTCTCGTCAAAGTCCAAATCCTCGTCGTCGTCGCTGTCGGCGTCCCCGTCGCCCTTCCGCACGCGTTCTTTGGGGACAATCGTAGCGGGCGCAATCGTGGGCAGGTTGCGTCTACTGGACGCGTACGAAGGGCGCGGTGAGGCCTCGCTGCCAGTGCCGTAGTTCTTGAAGTCTTGTCCTGCCGCTGACTTGATCGTCCTCGACACGCCCTTGTCCATTCCCTTCTTCAACCTCATCACCGGGTGTTTGATGCGTTTGCGGACAACCGACGAGATACCTGTCGAATGCAAATCAGTATCCGCCAGGTCAGTCGTTCACTGTGCACGCACGAGAGCGACTGAACATGTCCGTCTCCTCGTCTTTGCCCTCCCCTTGGTTCTGTCCTGGCGCCCGCTTCTTCTGACGTTCCTGCTCCCAACGCGCCTTCATCTGCTTCGTCGCCAAAGACATCGGAAGGTGCCCCGTAATAGCTGCATTTCAGGTTCAGCTCACGGTGATCTGAGTCGAACAAGGGGTTCGGACTGACGGTTAAAGCTGGACTGGAACAAAATTTGCACCGAAGCAGTGAGAGCCATGAGGACGAGCATGAGGGCCCCTTGTGCTATGAATGCGATACCTTGCGAGATCTTGAGGAAGAATAGCACTGCTAGACAGAACTGCTCGATGTACAGACCCGTGACTGTTCGATTCGTGAATCAGAAGGAGCTGCCTCAGATTTTGTTTTGCATGGAGGACGTACAAAGAAAGTTGATTGCCAAAGGGAACTGGAAAACGAGAGGTTGAGTGACACCGAAAGCAGCTACAAACACGGCACGCACGTATTTTCCACCCGTCTCAGCTTCTTCAGGCTGGTCGAATACCCAAGTAAGCACTAACGTACGTCTTTGCTCAGCACATGTCCAAGAAACACAAACACGCAACCAGTACTCACGAAACTTCCACGAGAAGAAAAACAGCATGAACGCAACCATAGCCAATCCGTTGATGATAGGCGCCAACACGCTATACGCCAACGCGATCGTTGCCAGTAGCGAGATCTTGGGCAGTATCAGACCGAAATCAGCCTACGTAGGGCGCGTGAGCAGGCTCTCGAGCAGAATCCGATTTGAATGAGGATATACCTTGGGCATCATGAACGTGACCCTGAACGCTTCGCGTGGTGTTCGCCCCAGCCACCACTTCTTCACGAGATACATCACAAGCACGCCGACTTGTAAGAGCGCACTGCCTGCGCCCGCTAGGCCTTGTGAGACTACGGGTTATAAGTATATGAATGATCAGAGAAGAAAACGACACGTACTTGTCCATGTGAGGAAGAAGATGGACGCGCTAGGCAGCTGAGACGCAAGTTCAGACACTGCTTCGGTTGGGTTTGAGATTAGCTGGAGGTGTTGGTCACGGTCAGTCAATTCACTGCACGCACCCGAAGAACACTTACGTTAGATGCAGTGGCAGTTATACTCGAAGAGAGCGTAACGACCAGGAAACCATGACTTCATGAACATAGCAGTGAGTTTGACGTCCTCCTCGGAGAGAAATACCTACTTACACGACGAGGAACAGGTAGTACCGCTTGTACACACTGATGGATAGCAACGACCAACGAGGGATATTCTCGTACCACGCAAGTCCTGGAAAGAGATGAGATCAAGCTCTAAAGCAACATAGAAGGCTCACCGACCTCTGAGCAGGATGGGGAGAACAGCAAACAGAATGGAGAGGAAGAGCGGCGGAAGGAGACCCTGGATGATACCGGGGATGGGCGTAGGTGCGTTCTTGATCCAACAAAGCCATCTGGAGACACCGTCAGCGATAAAAAGGTAAACCTGAGACGGCCGATGGGCACGTACGAGACTTTCCGACACAGAGCAGAGACGTTACTCAGTGTGCCGACAAACGCGACGGGCAAGAACCAGAGGGCGATCAGGACCAGACTGCCCATCCAGGACGTGACGTATCTGAATCGAGTCTCGTATGCGCCATCCTGAGAGAACTGTGAGACATTGTGCAGTGCCTCTTATGAATGCACTTACGTCGATGTTGTCCCAGATGACATCCTTCGGTGTGACCTCGATGAACTTCTCCGACATCATCAAAGGCTGCAAGCGCAGCGTGAACATGCATGTAAGGACATATGAAAAAACATAGACATACCTCATGGAAGCTCACGCACTGCGCTAGCACGTGAGCCCCGAGCTGGAGGTTGCACTGAATGAACGCGCTCCCCATCGGCTTCCTCTCGCCCAACTCGGCCCTCAACACGTCAATCTCCTTGTTCAAACGTGATATCTCATCCTACGACCCAGTCAGCACCTTGTCCATTCACGGAAATAACAAAAATCGAACGACGCACCTTGCACCACTCAATGGTATCTACCTTACGTCCCCAGAGCCCAAGGAAGCCCAACCTATGCATCGGCCTCTTCTTCTCCGGGACGAACTGCTGGATCATAGCGTCCACCTGCGTTGGGTCAAACGCACTGGGCACGCTTTCCTCCCTTTCACCTCTTTCTCCGCCATCTCCACTCCCACTTCCATCCCTGCTCCCGTCTCCATTCGCGCTCCCGTCACCACTCCCATATCCATCTCGTTCTGGGACGTTCAGCTGCTCGACAGACGTACCCGGCATCGGACTGTGCCCGCCCTGCAGAGAGGGACCGTACCCGTTCTCGCTGGTGTTGATGTCCCCCATCTCGTACGCCTCGCTCCGCGTCGTCGCCGTCTCGATGTCGTCCCCGCCGCTTTGCGGACGGAGAGGGCGGTTTATTGTGTCCAGAGACGCTTTGTGGTCGGTCTTACGCCCTGTGCCAATTTGAGTTTCGCATCAGTTGTGGGGGGGAGGGAGGGCGAGACTGACTGGTGGTATCGTCGTTCTGCCATTGGAAACCTTTCTCTACGTCGCCTGTTCGTTGAGCTTGACCTGAAGGATGCTTCTGTTTCAGTTTGTGAGACGTCTTGTTCGCCTGTTTGTCCTGTTTACGCTTGGATTTGACGACACGGCTGATGAGTTGGGCAGAGGCGGCTTCGAGCTTCTTGCACGCATCCAAACGCGCGTTGTGGTGTTTGTTCAACAGCTAACATGCAAACGCTTGAACACACAGCTTGAAAGGAAGTTGAATTAAACGTACAGTGGTATCCCTATACACCCATATATTCTGTATCCCCCCGGGTACGAAACTCGCCCACAGCTTCAGTTCCTCTTCGTTGCACATGTCGAATGGGATGGCCGTGATGAGGACCGTGCGGGCTTGGGCCAAGCGTGAATGGGACTTGGAGACAAGGAAAGCTTGCCGCATCTCGGTGTAGTGGAACAGCTCTTTGCGGACGAGCCAGACCGTAAAGACTGGCAGCTCTCAGAGTCAACATCGCGTGGAAAATGAAGGGGGGGGGGACGCACATGTTGTGATGTACACGACGATGATGTGCGCGGCGTACCGTTTGTTCGCGTCGTCTGGTATACTGCACATGTTCTTTGACATGAGCTTCCCCCCTTCTTGCGCGAGCAGGGTACTCACTTTCCCCAACTCAACCTCGCGAGACCGTCGGAGAACTGCGGATTGCGCACGCCCACGGCGTCGATAGGCAAGATAACGAGCCATGTCAGGAAGGAGATGCCGGCGAAGAGCATGACGAGCATGCGCAGGAAGCGCAGGAACATGTATGCGTCCAGACCATTCTTGTGTAGCTGTGTGCTCAGACTTGAGTAAAGTCAAAAGGAATGAAAGGGAAAAAAGAACGTACAACATCACTGGTGGGTATAGCTAGGATAGCAAACAGCCACTTCCAAGGCCCGCTCGGAAGTGCCACCGCGCGTTTGCTAGCAACAACGCAGTGAGCACTCGATCACTCTCAAACACAAAGAAAGCGCACTCGGGTGGAGGGAGGTATGTCCTCGGCTCATAGATCCTGGTCAACTTGTGTTTGAGAACGACGAACGCAACGAGCTCAACGGCTAGGATGATGAGATTAGTGACGAGGGCGGTGAGGAAGGTCTGGGAGGAGCTGCTCTGGGCAGAGGCGGAGGAGACCTCGGACATGCTCGAGGTCGTCGAGGTGGTGGAGATACTCGGAAAGACTTGTTCATGATGGCACGCATGGGCAGGGACGAATCCATCGGAACAATGTGTTCATTGTTCGTCGGCAAAAAAAACATACGAGACTGATCACCGTGGAGATCACTCCTAACCATAGATTAGGGTTGCTATAGCGCCACAGATTCGGGTATGGCGCAACTTTGTTATACAACACGTACATACATACATTGCCTTCCTAGTATATTCGCTTCCTACATTCACCGACGACCATTCACACAGACGGGCTCTTGAACCAGACGTCCAGCCTGACAAAGTTGTTGTACAGCTCGCCAGACGCGAGGAGCGTGTCGTTTCCAGAGTGTCCGATCGTGGACGGGTGGAGCCATGCTGCGAGGGGTTCGTGGAACTCGAGGAATGCAGCAGCTGAGAGGGTAGGGTCAAACGAGGTTGGAGACATGTCGTAGCAGCGAATGCTTACATCCGACACCGTAGCTGTCTCCGCCGTTCATGAGACCCGAGCCGCCGTGGATCTTCTTCCGGGCACCTTTGGCCTCGCTGGCAAAGTTGTTCGTGTAGAATTGCACGCCAGATTCTGCAGGGATGTGAGATCACGGTCGTGGTCTCTGTGATAGACTGATGCGTACGGTTTGAATCAAACGACAGGCGGAGGCCGCTCTTCGCGCTCGCCAACTCGACGAGAGAGGGAGACCCGGGTGCGATGACGTCCTTCAAGAGATCGGTGGTAGATGTGAACTCTGCAATTGGTATACGGGTTGCAGCGGTCGGGGTGGATCGGGGCTTGAAGTTGTAGAATTCATCTAGGAGAAGCAGGAGGGTGAGACGGGACGGCAGGTGGGGCGTAGCAACCACATACTGTACCCACCATAACCGGAAGTGGGCCAGTTCTCTCCGATCTTGTGCGATGGCTTCTCGGCGTGTGCGTGGTGAGTACCGGTGACGGGGAGCAGAGAGCCGGTGGAGAGGCCGAGAGAGTCGAGTGCGATGGTGTGGTCCGCCTAGCGTAAGAATAGGTCAACAGAGGGTAGTGAGGAGGTAGACAAGTGAGTACGTTGATGGTCAAGGAGTGGTCCTTGACGGTGAGTGAGTGTTCGGGGGTGTCTTTGAGGGACGCATCCAAATTGAAACCCCAGTGCTGGAAAAGATGAGTGTGGCACTGGTGGATGAGACGGGTAGAGCAGACCTGGGTCAAGTTGATGGGGGTGACGTTGCCCTCGTCGAGGAGCTTTGCCCTGTAGACGATGACGACGCTACCGAGATGGAGCTCGCCGCCTTCGTGGGCGTTCTGGACCTGGGGACCAGAAGGGTTGAGGAGGGAGACGAGAGCCTCGACGAGGATACGGCCGGGGTAGCCCTCCTCGCCGTCTTCGCTGATGCGGTTGAAGATGACACCGACGACGCCTGCGCCACCCTGGAGATGGAGCTTTTCTGCGTCGGAGAAGAGGATGGAGTGGGAGGGGTCGAGGAGGGGAGACCACTGTAGGGAGTCGAAGCCGACGGGACCGCCGTGGAGGGAGACGGTGGGCGACTCGTTGGAGACGGGGGTGAATGTGGCGGCGTGGCCGTTCCGGGAGAGCGGGATGGGAGCCGGGGAGACGGGGAGCCTGTTGGCGTAGCGGCCGATGATGGAGTTGGTGTACTTTTGGGTCAAGTGGTGGGAAGGCAGCTCGGGGCCGATGAGCAGGTCGTGTGTCTGGGGAGTGGTGAGTTGTGAGAGAAGGGGAAAGAGGGACGACGGACCCTGCCGTCAGCCTGAACGAAGAGGCGGTGGAGTGTCAACCCGTGGGGGAGGATCTGTGGGGGGGTGTCAGCGGGTTCGGGGACGGGGGCGGGAGTACGCTACCTCGAGGGCGAGACTGGGTGTGAGGGTGGGGAGGGCGAGGAGGACGGGGGTGAAGTGAGTGTCGGCCATGGAGAGAGTTGGCGCCCAACGTCCTCCTTCCTCTCCAACGCCAGGGATGGCCGCCGATCTCCCTGTACCGGTCTACCTAACCCAGGAGATCAACCTCAAACAAGCGTACGCTACATCTNCCCTCCACCCGCGTTCGCTCATCCCATCCGCCGTCTTTCAGTGTCCGTTTCAATCACCTCGCAGACGAGTTCGTCGCTCGCTTCGGTCACCCGCCCACTTACATCGCCCGTGCACCCGGCAGAGTCAAGTACGTCGCTCGCTCTCATCACCAGCATCTCTCATCGCCTCACTTAGCTTGATCGGCGAGCACATCGATTATGCACTCTTCGGTGTCTTCCCCACCGCTATAGAGCAGGACATCCTCATCGCATGCGCACCCCATCCATCACGCGAGCCAGGCCATGTCAACGCACACAACATCCTCCCCAAGTATGCTCCACGAACCTTCACGCCTATCCTCACGCCTCGTACAGACACCATCGCCACGCAGGAGAGACGAGGCCTCCATCTCGAGAGCGATTGGCACTTGGAGATCGATACACGCGAGCTGAGGTGGGAGAGCTATGTCAAGGCGGGTTACTACGTACGTCGTCGCTCAAGTCTCTCCTCTCCTCGTGCGCTGAGCCTCATTCACAGGGTGTTCTGAACAACTACTTTACCTCTGCCTCTGCACTTCCCCAACCCGCCGATATTCTCGTCACCGGTACCGTTCCACCCGGCTCTGGCGTCTCCTCCTCAGCAGCCATGGTCGTCGCCAGCACTCTCGCTTTCCTCGCAGTCAACGGTAAACTAGACGAGACCGACCCGGCGAAAAGACTCACCAAGGGTCAGCTCGTGACCATGTCAGTCGACAACGAGAAACGCGTCGGTACGTCCCTTCCATATTCATGTCCGGTGCTTGACTACAACTTCTCCCAGGCGTGAACAGTGGAGGCATGGATCAGGCCGCGTCGATCTTGTCCACGGCCAACTCCGCACTGTACATTTCCTTCTTCCCTTCCCTCGCTGCCGAGCTGGTCACCCTCCCGACCACGGTATCGGCCACGCAAGAGGAGGAGGCCGTATTCGTGTGCGCGAACTCGCTAGTCGTCTCTGACAAAGTAGTCGGTGAGTATTCATCTCCATTCGCCATACGTAACCTAACCCTCTCTAGGCGCAAAGACCCGCTATAACCTCCGAGTCGTCGAGAACCTCCTCGCCGCTCGTCTCCTCAGCACCCACCTCGGTCTCCCCGCTACATTCTACACATCCAGCCTCACTCCTCACCGCCCCACTCTCCGCGAAGTCGTCAGCGCGTTCCTCACCCGCCGGTACCCCGACGCGGTCGAGCCGTTCAGCGAGCAGTGCCTCGAGTCGGGCTTGGAGATGTTCTTGGAGGAGGTGGAGGTGTTGAGGGGAGATACCGTCCGTCTCGCGGTAGGGCTGCCCCCGTTGCAGGATGAGAGGGAGTCTGGGTTGACGCTCGACGAGATCGTCAAGGCCAGTGAGATGGATCAGGAGACGTTCAGAGAGGTGTATCTCAGTTGGGTTGATGGTGAGTTCCTCCGATACACTGCTCGTTTGGCCGAATTGAGTCATGTCTGCGTCAGTCGAAGCGACGTATTTCCAGCTGTACAAACGCGCACGGCACATCATCACAGAGTCCCTCCGCGTGCTCGAGTTCCGCTCCCTCTGCCGCGCCGCCTCTGCCTCTTCCACCACCACGAACTTGCCCACGTTGGAAGCTCTTGGGATGCTCATGAACGGTTCACAGGAGTCGTGCTCAAAGTCGTACGATTGCTCGTGTCCCGAGCTTGACCAGCTCACTCAGATCTGCCGGGACAGCGGGGCGTTGGGGAGTAGATTGACTGGTACGTTCCCTTTCCAACTCTTTTCCTTCTTTTGTTCCTCAAGGTTCGGTTTATATTACAGGTGCGGGATGGGGCGGATGCACGGTCTCACTGGTTCCATCATCTCACGTCGATACGTTCATCCAAAGTGTCAAGGAACAGTACCCGGGGTATAGAGGACTCTCGGAGGAGAAGATCAACGAGGCGGTCTTTGCGACGAGGCCTGGGAGTGGCGCATCTGGTACGTCGTCCTCGTCTTGCTTACCCCTTGTTCATTGTGGTTGATGTGTCTTACCTCAGTATACAAGTTGACGGATTGAATAGACAAAATGTACGCTGTTCGTTAGGGCACTTGGACTATAGGAGAGGAGGGGACTTGATATAACTGAGTTTGAATTTGACTTACCCAAGGCCTACCGGCCGTGATGTCACTGACGGGTGGCAGGGATGGGCAAGTGATAGTTTAGTATGAACTCAGTTGCGTGTAGAACAACTGATATTGTGAGTACTCTACCTGATAGTTTAGTATGAACTCAGTTGCGTGTAGAACAACTGAGGAAAGAGAGAAACGCTACGCGACAGGTATGTACGGCGGGCGCTTAAACGATCTACGGCCGTTGCCTCAAACGAATATCTACAATGTCCGTTATACTAATGTACATATTCTAACACTCCC
>SGPM01000027.1:0-30554 GCA_004802725.1 Antrodiella citrinella
CTGCAACAGTTGCAGTTGCAAAAACGAAGATTCGCCTCAATGCTGCGCAAGCGCTTATTCCTGTGGTACGGGACGTTCTCTGTGATGCGGGACTCTCTCATACGGGATTTCACGCAAGGCTGAATTTTGGCACGGGGTATGTTATTTTCTCTCTATGATACGGGAATTCTCATGTGCTGCGGAAAATATTTTTTTGTGCATTTTGAACAGCATAACGACATACATATAGCCCCCGTTATAGGTCGCATTGCCCGCTGGATCCTGCCAATGGACATGCACATCAAAGATCATCACTCACGACAACGGCATTCAAAGCAAGGCGGCGCGATCCAGTCACGATAGTGTCAGTCATTTCGGACGCGTGACTAGTGAGCGCAATCGATATCAAGTCAAGAGTCAGCTGCAGTAAAATTAGATAAAAAGATGTGGAAAGGATCCGGACGCACACATCTCGGATATCCAGGTGAGTCTCGGGGGCAATTGCGCAGATGCGATGTAGGTACTGTAGGCGCGGATATACATGCAAAGGCTGCAGACAAGCGTATGAGTGGAAGGGGTAAGCTCGGATTTACATATATAAATGGATCGCCCCGTGTCGCCTGACCAGTGCCCAGGGACGAATAGTGTATGCACTAGAATCTACATTGAACGTGTTATCACAGTCCAATACACGACATGCAGGACCGGTTTTTACACCGTGCGAAAGCCTAACGCCAGAGACTTCCCTATGACCCATTGAGTTTCCCCAAACTCAGGACGGACGTAAATCAGCGCGTCGACTGTGAATGTTGCAATATTCAGAATAGAGAGTGCTCTAATTTTCATGAGAACTTGTCAATCTCACATATGTATGACATGAACAAAGCTCACATGAAATAGAGTGAGACGAACCGAGAACTCCCGGTTTCGCTTTTGTCCGAGAAATGAAACTCCGCTCGTCGATGTGCAGTGTTGGTGCAGTGACGATCATCACTCAACGCATGCGCCCAAGTACGAACGAGAACTACACATATCTTTATTCTGTATCAGCATAAATCATCCCGACGCGTTTTAGTGCAACTCCAACGCCTCATAAGTAGACTGTGACTCACCGCCTCGACATTACCTGCTCGAGCCTTGGAATCACCCCTGGACCCTGCGACTGCAACTGGGTATAGATACCGGGATACACGTAACTCTGCTTGCAGAATTCCTACGGGCAAATTGAGTGTCGAATCAAGTGTTTGGTTCTCGCGGTGACGGTGACTGGCACACGACTCGGAGTGTGCCACTGGCCAGTGGTCAAGTTTTCCCTGTGGCGACATCACTGTCGACTGTAACGGTACGTTCCTCTAATTCTCTTCACACCTCTTGTATTGATACTCCTGCACAGGTCTCTTTGTCAACCACACTTGTTACGTCAAGACGTGATGTGTGGGGTCTTGGAGACCTGGTTTTCCTTCCGCAAGGTGGATAAATACATCGGCTTTGGCCACTGATACCGCGACGGGTACCCGACTAGCAGATCGCATGTTTGAAGAGCTTGAAGGGTAGCGATGCCGAGCCGTCCGCTGCGATTTCCCCGCTCAACCTCTGGTACGATGGGGTCTGTCACGTCTGAGTCAAAGCTTCATTCCTCGAGAGAGATCACCCAAACGGTGGTCAAGATAACACGCCCTGCATGGATTACTTCATCTGCAACCTGACTGGCAGGAAATTCCGACATTCTGACTGCGAGTCGCGTGGTCGGCCCAAGCCTGAGGAAGTATGCCACAGGCAGCGCACTGAGACTGCCTGCCGGTAATGACGTACGAGAGGATGGCGCGTCAAATAATCATGTATTATCTATAGCTACAGGTTCTGCTCAGCAATCTATCGAATACATTCTCGCAATCAAACGGTAGACAATACCACATCGCCGCTCCTTTGACCATACCCTCCAACCTTCACAATCAAACAGAGCTTACCGTACGCGAACGCGACCTGTGCCTCATTCCCGTACGCCATATACGCGTCTTCTTGAGGTCAGCCTTGATACGAAGGGCGGTCTTGAGGCTCCCAGCCCGCTTCCCACCCATCTCATACACGATTGAGGCGAAGGATGCCCCATCGTCACTGTCCACCCGGCTGAGCTGACTAATATTTAAGTCAAGAAGTCTCTGGCGCTAGGCTTTCGCACGGTGTAAAAACCGGTCCTGCATGTCGTGATACAGACAGTAACAAGTGGGAAGTATACCACTACTAACAACACTACGTACACTAAGCAAAACGCGCACAAAGAACAGTAAAATTATGAGCGATTTAAAAATGTATGTGCAGGGCAGGGTGAAAAGCGAGGAGCTAATGTAGAAGTATGCACAGGCCTAGGGATACAACGACCCAGATAGGCGTGATGATATGTGGATCGTTATTGTGAGGATGGGATGTGTGGAGAGCGCGACTAGTTGTGACAGAACTGGGCGAGAATACATTACTCCGAATCAGTCCGGCACGAAGAGCGATGAATGAAGCAGGAGTAGGAGAGTTCTATCGAGATCGAGCAAGCGTCCGTGCTGTATATGAGATCGTAGTGAAAGAAAAGTTCTTAGAAAGTGTCCGTGAAAACAGTACAACAAGCAACAAGGGCGTAAAAAAGCGTGATTGGTTAGTGGGATGATGAAGTCTTGTTCTCGTTGTCAAAGTCCAATCCTGTCGGATCTACATTCGGATTGAGTAACCTGCAACGGACAAAACCGCGTCAGTACTGCGAAAGCATGTAGGAACGTATAAGGGCTCACCTCATCCAGATTTTACCTTTACCAGATTTTTCTTTAATGATTTGCCACATCCCTCTTCGTGCTTGACCGTCCGCACCAAGCCGGAGGGAATCAATCAAGGTTTGTTTCCCCTCCCGCGTCCCCTCCGTCTCGAGTATCCACTCGCCATACCAACCCTCGCCAGGAAGCATGCTGGCATCAATGCCCGCGCCCTGAGCAGGCCCGTGGTACGGTATGCGGCCAAGCCACATGTACTTTCTGACCACAGCGTATCCAGCTGCAGACTGCGGGCTGGTCACGCGCGTCGGAACGTGGACGAGTGAGAGCTGAAGGCGGGGCGGATTGCGACGCTCGGACCCTTGCGCCGAGCCCGGGGGCGATGGTGTCTGGTAGATGGGAGGCAGAGAAAGAATGTAGATGGGGTTCGTCAAAGGCGGTAGAATATGCGAATAGTAGAATGGAGAAGGCAGCGTTATTGAATTCGAAACTGGGGGCGGCGCAGGAGGGATGTAATGTACAAGCCCGTACCCGTTGAATATCAGCCACTTCTTGCGGTGTCCGGTCCGCTCGCCATCCGGGCCCACGTTCGACTGCGAGTCATCTTCCGTATCCGGCGGGGGTACATACCCAAAGTTACACACAACGTCTCCCGCAGACAGATGTTCCCACAACCCCGCGTCTACGAGTTGCTCTTCGCAAGCCGACACGGCAAACTCGTCCAGTTGCGAGCACGGAACGAATACGCGAAGAATAGGCGCACGGGAACGGGACGTTGCTCGGATGAGGTCGTGGGGAGACGTCCCAGTCGGAGAAGCAACCATCTGACTCGACGTGTACTGTGCTGCCGTCGTTGATGACCGAGTGTGGGCCGGAGACGGCGAGGATCTGACACTGTCCAATGATGAGTCGGTGGACGGATTCGCCGAAGCAAACCGTCGCTGTGGTAACTTCAATTTGAACAACCCATCGCCTTCGTCGTCCGAGATGGACTGCAGTGTTCTCAGTCCAGGACGTGCCGACTCCGTGGTCAACGTTCGTCGCCAGGTGCTCGAGTATTGCAATGATGCCGGGGCAGAAGAAGGTGGCGGTGGTAATACTTTGGGTGCTCCGAAGACGGAATTGCGTGTCAGTCGCCGCTTCAGTGGTGGCCTCCTTTGTATGAGAGTATCTATTTCGGCAGCCGAACGAGCGATCCGGGGTGGGGAACTCGCATTGATGCTGGAAGCACTGGATTTCGAGCGCAAATGGGATGACTTGTCCTTTCCCTCAACCTGCGCAGTCTTGGCGTCGTCATTGCTGCGGGGAGAGCTGTCGAAGTAAGAAAGAGGCGCTGGGAACACCAGTTCCCGAACGCCTGATTTGCAAGTGGCTGAGAGCGGGGAGAGGTAACCACCAAGATCATCAGGTTCTTCTGGAGTTGTAGGAAAAGAGCTACTGTGAACTAAGGATTGGAGTAGCAAGACGAACCGCGAATGAGCTTGGGTGAGCGAGATCAATCGTGTAGTCTCGAACTCGCCCGCTGTGGACGATGAGGGCTCCTGGGAGTCTCCCAGAAGGGACAAAGCATGCATGGGATATTTGTGGAGGGGTAGGAACTGCGTAATCACTATTCGGAGGAAGACCGTCGGTCACAACGGATGAAAGGGGGTGAAAGGGGATGAAAAAACATACTGAGTAGAGACAAATCATGCAAGTCGATCTCCACGTCACGGTACTGCAGCATGTCGCGCGAGGACAGTGCCAGTCGGTAGCCTGGGACGTAATGAACCAGAATGACATCTCGGAAGCCCGGATGCGCGATGAGGAGCCTGAAGGTGCGACAAGTGTTCGAAAAAGAGTGAAAACCCCGCCAGGAGATGTGCTGCAAAATCCCGCGCAGGATCCGAGGGTGCTCAAAGAGGTTGCGGAAAGGTATGCGCGACTTGAAGGTAAAGGGGCGCGCGACGAGCGAGGACCGCGGCTTGGGAGCTCTGGGACCGTTCACAGATATCCGTCGGTGCGCCTTGAGCTCTGAGTGTATTTCAGTAAGGAGGTTGGCGGCGGGGGTGACGATTTCTGGGGCGGTGAACCTTTCCTTGCCCTTGAGCGAGGGCCGAACGAGGTCGGCATGGGGGGGGCGAGGGGTCAATGAGAGAGTGCGCTCGATGGTGTGCACGGCGACGGCGGAGGACATGGCGATGAGGAGACGGGGTAGGAAGGAGGAGGAAGTTGGTTGCTAAAGAACAAAAACTGGATTAGAGATGTCCATGGTGAGTGGAGGACAGGAGAAGACAAGCGTCGGCGTCTCCATCTCTCATTGGCCACGTGTTATGGGCGTCTCTCAGTACCTGGCGCCACAAATGGTGCCTCGACTTGGAGCTCGTCTCTAGCCGTCAAGCATTCGTCTGTGCCATCACTGCCATGTGGCTCAATGTGGGGCTTTGACAACCTTTGTCGTGACCGTCGCAGCTTATGGCGTCACCCGTCGTCAAAGTCCGACCCGCCTCGTTATCCTCTTTTGGCCAGACGTCGGTCGACGTCCAGCATTCATTTGGATCCAGTTTCAACTCAAGAGGTGTCAGATCCTCCGATCGCGGCCATGGGGGAACATTAAGCGTTGCCCATAAAAGGTGATCCACATGGCGAGGCGAGCGAGCGGCATCAACGGCATTATCCTAGTGCCGGCGCCGGCATGGTCTCAGTAGCTAGCACTTGTCTGTACATTGTAGCTACACTGAAGGCGATGTGGGAGGTACGACCTCCACTAAACCTTACCCAAACTGAAGATGACGCACTAAACCTCACCCCAAACTAAAGGCGATGTGATTAAACCTCACCCAAAGGGGAACCCAAACTATGTTTCGGACAGTCAGCATACTACAATAATATATGCATAGTGTTAGCGTTCAAAATTCAAGTTTCGACACTTATTTTGTATGCGAGAGGTGTTCCTCGGTTTTTGACTTGTAGTCACAATATATTTGGGTGAGGTTTAGTGCGTCATCTTCAGTTTGGGTAAGGTTTAGTGGAGGTCGTACCTCCCACATCGCCTTCAGTGTAGCTACAATGTACAGACAAGTGCTAGCTACTGAGACCATGCCGGCGCCGGCACTAGGATAATGCCGTTGATGCCGCTCGCTCGCCTCGCCATGTGGCTCACCTTTTATGGGAAACGCTTAATGTTCCCCCATGGCCGCGATCGGAGGATCTGACACCCCTTGACATGATGTCTTCGCCAGCTCGAGTGGGCGTCCCCTGTCTCCACCTACGGCGAGAANTTTTTCCTGACACTTCAAAATGTGGTAGTGACGCTATCCATACTCTACTACCCTTCCTCTCTCCGTCCTTCCTCCACGTCGAAGTCCACGAAGATTGCTATCGCGCTTGTTGCGACCGCCGCAAGCGCGTTCGCGCTCGTGTCTGCTCCCCTCTCCACGCTGTCCTTCCTCCAGCTCACCACCATCCCGCTCTCGCTGTTCTCAAAGCTCCCTCAGATCCGCCAGAACGCGGTCTTGAAGTCCACGGGCCAGTTGTCCGCCCTGGCTGTTGTCGCGCAGATCCTAGGCTGCGCCGCACGTGTGTTCACAACGTACGCCGAGGTCGGCGGCGACGGTGTGCTGATGGTTGGGTTCCTCCTCGCTTTGGTGCTGAACCTCGTCGTGGGCGTGCAGATGTGGGCGTACTGGGGACGTGATGCGGAGGAGAAGGAGAAGAAGCTGGTACCTGAGAGCGTGGTGGCGCCGCTGCGAGAGAAAGAGGGAAGCCCCGCACCGACGTGGAATACCGAGCCTACACTCATTCAGCCGCAGCCACGGTCGCCAAGCGCGACGGGCAGAGCGTCGCCCGCGCCGAGAGCGGGGTCGCCGCATATCAGGCAGCCTTCTGGGCGGAAGTGGGCGCGCAAGGTGGACTAGAGGGTCGTTCGTTCGTATGGTATGATAATGGTGTATTACGCGTAATGTCTGGTAATCTATATATGTTTCTTGCTTGCAGTCGGAGTTTGCGATTGGCATGCGCTCCTAGACTCGCGTGGCCAGCCCGTTTGAGCTCAAAAAAGACAGGACGTGAGCTTGTGAACGGACTGGCCACTTTTCGTTAGGAATGAAAGGAAAACTAGGGGGAAGAGTCCGAATCGAGTCCGAGCTATGCGTGGGCAAAGGGTACGTTGGCACGATGACCGAAAAAGACACAAACGCGAAAGCAAACAAAGACCAGGGGATGAGCAGGCTTGAAACCGTCCATGATGTCAGAATGTAGGCGTATGCGCGAAATCGTGAACAAAGGACGAGACTCAAAGAGGAAACGGAAAGCGGGGGGTCTTGGGGTCGACGATGATGCCGTGTCGCGTTGACTCGTCTGTAATACAATGGGTTTCTAGGCTTTCTAAAAGTCGAAAATTCAGTAGCGTGGGTTTTCTCCACGACACCATGACGGTCAAAATACCCACAACAACCCACAGGTCTTGGGTAGATGGTGAGGTGAGGTTCACGACAAACTGGACAGTAGACTTGCTGCAGACGCCGAAGAGTCGGTTACATAACAGGCTCGAGCCCGCTCCAAGAACGTTGTATAACTACAACTACTATAAGATGTACCTTGGATGTATGTTGATTCGATCAGATGACAATTGCTTCACATTCTTGTAGTCATCTAGAATCTGGTCGTAGATACAGTACTTGGTAGACTGTGAGTTTCATATTGAAATAAATACAATGGAAACTGAAAAGCAGTATTTTACATTGTGGCTGCAGGCCAGCCTGAGCGCTGAGCATTCGAGTCATCGTGGTAAATTCTCGCTCCGGAACACATAAAAATACAAGATGGCACAATATACAATGAAGGTGCTTCACATCGGAGGCATTGCTGCGGACAAGTCCAAAGTGATAGGCACATGATTATGTATATCGTGTTTGAAAAGTGCGTACCTCCTTATGCGGCTGGCTCGGCTGGCAGCGAGCGTAGAGCATCATCCAATTCCCCGATGTAGGCAACTGCATTTGTTTGTAACCATTCGGCAAATGCCACGTAGCAGGCCTTTGCCCCAGCGTCGTTGTGATCCAATCGCAGTGGCTGAGGGTGTGGGTTGCGCACTCGGGCACGTGCCCTGACCTGTGGGGTACGTAGTAATCAGCATATGTCGGTGCCTCAGTCCAGAGGATGCCTAACCGTGTTCAGATGGTTGCAATACTGTCGTTCATGTATGGGTAAAACTGAGACTGGGGGCAATCTACGACGCAAGAGTGGAATAGATCCAAGAATACGTGACAATCGCCCGTTTCCGTCCTAGTAGGCAGAATTCGCAGTGAGGTCAGTATACGTTACGTTCCATAGTGGTACAATGGTGTTCAAGTATAAGTATTACATGCCTCGAAAGGGTGTATGGTCGTGAAGACATCTTGTATCCATACCGAAATGATGAACGGGTCCACCCTCGGATCCTTATCGAGCTTCAAAAGCAGGGTCTGGGGAGCAATTTGCATCATCAGTCGGATCAGAGTTACTCGCTAGAAAGGATACTGACGTTGAACGTCTCGCAGAATGAGGCAAGTTCCGTCTCGACATCGTCGAAGGGACAGTATTGGATGAACCCATCCGCCCACACTGAGGTTACATTGATGCGGGTATTCGAACGAAGTTGACCTGCAACGGTATATCGCATCGACGGATTTTCCTGCGTGTTCGGCTGACGTCGAAAGACGATCCGACTTTTGTCCATGAGCAGACGATGAATCCTGCGAATGTTCGCCGGTTGCAAGTTGACCGTGACGGTCTGAGGATTATTGAGCATGTTGAATACCTCATGCATTGCCTAATAAGCGGAAAAAGGTATGTCTCTTGAGGATACGCGATATATAGAAGAGTACATAAATCACGAACATGAAATGTGTCTTGAAGCATCGATGTGGTGTAGGTCGCATCGACTGAGGGATCCATGTGTTCGATCATTCGAGCCACTATGGGATCAAAAAGCCCTATTTGCACCAGTTGAGTTGTATGCTAGAATCATGAACAAATATGGCCATGATGAGCACGTCGTGTTTATGTAAATGAGTGTGATAATGGTACGAACCGAGCGGTTTCGAGTCACGGAGCCTTCGAAGGCCACGGTTTTTATACTCCAAAAGGTGCAGCATTTTTCAATGACACGAGAAGAGATGCGCGCAAGACCTAGCCATTGGCGACTGATTTCCTGGGTGAGATTAAGATCGGAACATGACCAGGTTGATGGAGGTCGACCGGCGTACACGGACGTGCTGCGCCATCTCTGTCCGGATAGGATAGGTCCAAGCAGTGCTTCACCGGTCTTGTACCCGCGAACTGGTGTCCGGCATCAGCTTGACCAACTATCTATCAGGTTATCAACAAAACATACGCTGATCACGCGTTGCTTGTCTCGCGATAGGACTTTGTTCATTCACCCAAGCTACCAAGGCATCATATTCTTGACCTTGTAATAGTCCAGCTATCAGGGCCAGCTTTAAAGGATTCCATCAGCGCATTCGTGTGGAGTCTGGGCAGACTTTGATTGAGACATACCTCTTTGTACAGGTCTAGCGCGTGTTCGAGACGTCCAAACCACCACCGCATGTCGGCAACTATCAGCATGAGGTACGGAAGGCGGGGATACGAGCCTTCCAGAGTATACTCCCAGAAAGTGGCTGCTTGTGCAAAATCGACAAATCTTCTGGTCGGCGTGTTGCACGTTGTCATGAGCTTGTTGAATCTCTCGCGATCCATGGCATGCATATCAGCGTGTATGTTGCCTATATGCTATAAATATCCGAACAAATATTATTTAATCAGTTGTGGTGCCGGGTATCATGAAATGCTCGACATCGTACCGGCATGGGTATGTGCCTAATTAGAGGTCTCGAATCGTTGTAGAAGTATTGGATTGGTGTCAACGGCTGCGGACTCTCCTCGCTCCAAATACCAGCCATGGTGCGACGCTTGTAAGTCAAATCACGTGTGTGGACTCCGCTGTCGAGACCCGGGTGAGACCAACTGTGGCGCAGCTTTCAGGAATTGCATACAACAACAACTGTAGTAGGAACGCGTAAGCTTGCATACGCACCAAGTGTATCACTGTATTCAAGCTAGAGATTGATATTTCAGAGCCTAAGAGGAAACTGAGGAGTGAGAGTAGTAGAGAGACTCGGAGAAGCACACTGCGACAATCACAGTCATTCGAGGGGTTTTATATTCGACCCACTGGCAGAGCTGTGACCACATATCACGCCCCAGTATACTCCTGGGGCCTGTTATTGTTCTACTAGGGCGTCACCGAATACGATAATTTGCATCTTACGGAAACTAGTATGAAGCTAAGGTCTATGAAGGTTGGTTGAAGTAAACACGCCATGACCCTTTCCTGGCACCTGTTATTCTTCTTCGTCAGTCTGGGGCAGAAGTAGTACCACGCCACGACCCTTTCCTGGTGCCTGTCCGTCTTCTTCGTTACTAGGCCGCCACCGAAAATCTGCATCTTACGGAAACTATGATGCTCAATGTCCGTGCACATTAGAAAGTACCACGCCATGACCCTTTTCTGAGACCTATCATTGTCCTTGGTTGTTTCGTACTAGGGCGTCACCGACAATCGCACGATACTACGGGACACATGAAGCCAGTGCAGCAAGATCCGACTAGAAGAATCATGTCGTGACCCTTCTTCACAATGTTGGCAGTCAGGACTGTCCGTACAATCAGGTAGATACTGTTCGAATACACTTTCAAGTCGAGCCTACGAAGTCGTCGGGGAGTCCATACAAGGTTGGGAAGTCTTTGACTATTCGCACACATCTCGCCACCGACTCAGCAAGATACCACTGTAATCGGCTAACATCGCCGTTTCGGGCCTCCCTGGTCTGGGAAGATGTCAGACGCAGTGATGTCAGGGGCACGAGGGATCAACGGACCTGGTTGAGATATTGATTATAGCGAGGCCAGAGTGAATCGATAGGTGATATGGAGATTGGTGGAAGACCATGCCGTATCAACGGAATCGATGAGAGCAACCGCGCCATTCTGCCATTTCCATCCTACACAGAGCTTAGATATCCCCACCGATGAACGGACACAAAATACATACCTCGAAAGGATGGATTGTGATGAACACATGGTGAGCCCACGCGGCAGCTGCGAAAGGATCGATGTCGTCCCGACGAAGCAGAGCCTATTCTGAAGTCAGCATCTAGACCTGAATAAACTGTCCGACACGTACGTTGAATCGAGAACAGAAAACTTCCAATTCGACGTCAACATCGTCGAAAGGACAGAATTGAATGATGCCGCGTTGAGTATTTACTACGACGGTAGAACGGGATGTTCCACGTGTAATACCAGCGTTGACATAGGAGACGCTATCCTTGCCTTGGTGAGATTTTACTTGCAAGACCTGCGAGGTACGCATGAGTGTCCTATGTATGTCGCATATGATGTTCGTCGAGATAATTTGCTGCTCGGGATCTTGTTGTGTAAACGCCAATACCGCTTGCAGGGCCTAGCTCGAGTCAGCGTTGTACGCCGGCAGTCATGGGGTATTAGAGATGGTCACCTTGCGTGTATCTTGTAAGATTAAGATTGCATCATCCAAGTCCCGAACCGTCCCCTCCTCGATGTAGCGCGCTTGCGGTACCATTCGCAAGTTTATATCTCGAATTCTGTCGAATCCAATTTCTGATATCTCATAGATAACCTGCATTGGTGGAGATTTAGATAATGAATTGTGCATATAAACATCATACATACATCTTGGCTGAATCGACAGACACCCTCAAGAGCAATTGTGTTCATGCAAAGGAAGTTGTAGTATCTGCGAGAAAAAACATCCAGTCGATTACGTTCCTGCCACACTTTGAACATTTGTATCATGATGTATCCTTTATCTAGAACGGAGGTGGGGAAGTGTGCATCGTTTATCACTGTTGATCGCCATTCTTGACCAGGCATGATGGTGAGTGCAGACCCGGTCTTATATGCGTCCACTAACAGCGTCGCCGCGTGTTAGTCTCATTGTTGCGAACGTGAGTTCTTACGACTTACAGATTTCACTCGTCTGTCTCCACACCGCAGAGCGAGCTGCACGTGTCCACCGCTCCAACGATACATCCCCACATTCTGCGTTCGCCTAGAGCAGGTTCGTAAAGCTCTGCGATATAGATTGAAGACGCCACACTGAACTCACCTCTTGGTACGCCTGAATGGCAGTCACCTTGCTTCCAAAACGCCATCTGACTTCGGCCACTTTGCACAGAAGGAAAGGCAGTCGATAACCTTGCTGAATCAAGCCTTCCCAAAGTCTGGCTGACGACACAACAGAGCGCAGATCAGATGGATCGAAGTCGAGGGAACGAACGAGATTGGCATGTAGTAAAGGACCGAGGATATCTACGTGTGGCACCTCCTATAATATCAGTGAGTGTAAGCATAGTGCACAGAAATCGGAGCACGATGCACGTACCCTAAATTTGAGATTGCGGAGGACCGGGATATCGCTAATGGCGCGCTCGAGAGAAACGTCCGAATCCTCGATGTGGTCGGATGTCGAGCCATTGTGAGAGGTGCTTTCGTCGGTCATATCAGGTTGCGTAGTTTTCGATGATGGTGGTAAGGTCGCTGGGAGTCTGTCAAGGTGTGGCGTAGACATGCGGCAGATTGTCGGGCCTTCGGTAATATGTGGGCCTGGGAACTTAGTGGCGTCAGTGGTGTCGACTAAATGTCGACGAAAACAACCAATTTTCAGCCAAGCAAATGGTAGATGTTGAAATTACTTACAGGAGATACATTCACAGTTACCAAGCAGCCGTTTCTCAAAGTTGCTGCAAGCATTCGCAATGGTCGCGCGCAAGTGAAAACGACATCTGAATGACTACCACGACCAAGGCGACTCGAAACAATCAGAAATCAAATCTCTTTTTTCAAGTCTCTGTCGAGAGGTAGCAACAGAGTTGTATTGTTTGGATGAGATGAGTGGATTGTGGGGGCGACAAGTGGTTGCGGGTCTGCTGACCGTTGCAATATTGCATTGATGGTTATGTAAGCGACGTCCTAATTGTTTCTTTTGTCTTGCCATCGCACTCGATCATCCTGAGCCACTCGCTCTCAAGCCTCAAAACCCTCCAATTGTGAAAATGGCGTCTTCCTCCCTCCCTCCCATCCTCACTCGAATCTTTCTATCGCGAGGAACGTGAACGTGAACTCGCATCCTACCTGACTTTTGGACAAGATGTTGCCTATCGAGTTGCTCGCTGGAGTGGCTACCTTTGCAGGTATTTGTTCCCGCTAATATCATGGGGTCGACGTGATTCTGACCAAGGCTCACAGCTTTCCAAGTCGTGCTTGGTGCTCCATCGACGTTATACTCCGTTGAACTCATGTCCTGCGGAACGAGTTGACAACGACCGTCCAAGTTGGAGCGCCAGTCTGACTCGGAGTCCTTCCGAGTCTCTCCGGACCGTCTGACCTCGACCGTCGGATCAGCCCCAGTGGAACCTGAAAAATCCGTACAGTCACAGCTTGAGAGTCTAGGCACTGTAAGCAGCGCGAGGTACGAGCGCTACATAGAGTAGAGTCTATGTTCGGCCATGTGATCATGTGACGCGTCTCTCTCTCTTTTCCTCGTCGTTGCTAGTAGCGGGCAGCTCTCTTTTTTTTCGTAACCACCTTCCTCCCCGTCCGCCTCCCATTTAACAATCAATAAAACTCAACTCCAATTGTTTAACACCGAGTTCGGTCCTTACCACTAGCGTTCAAGACTCGTAATCAGCCCTCAACAGGTTCGGCTTTGGATGAAGCAGTGATTTTACAGTGAGTTTCGTATACCAGTATTCGTTTCCCATCCCTGTTATGGCCCATCCCACCCTCGCTCGGGTCTGTCCCCTTGTGTTTTAGGTTGCGAGCTCGTGCTGATGCCGCCCACTCACGCGGGGCTATCGCCCACCGACCTCGTTCGTTGTACATCCGAATACATTCATTTACTATCTACGTCACTCGTGTCATGATTCGCTTTTATCCTAACGCTCTCGACGCCAGCCACGCACATAGACAGCCAGATACCTGATGGCGTTGTGAAGACGCCGAGTCATCCAGCCATTTCTCGCCACCCTGACTTTTTCTGACCAGTATCCTTGGCTGTATCCCACGCCGCTCGTGAAGCGTTGACGGTATGAAGACTACAACATAACACTACGAGGAGTGTCCTTGTTCACTGGCCAGCCTGAGGGCGACTCGAACAGATATGAGCTTCCTGGGATGACAGAGAGCTGGAAAGTCTCTACGATCGACGATCCTGATTCCTGAGGGAAAAGCAACAGGAATTTCACGGCAGACGGCCGCTGTCATGATGGAGCATGGTGCCAAACTCAAGATCTGGTACACCTGTAGCGATGTCAGTTTGTGAATGGACGACAGGTGAGCGTCAAGATATGAGGACATACCCAAAATCGTCATGAATCTTTGCTTGACTTCCAGATCAAAGTCAGTCTCCTCAAATGAGACAGGCGGTACGTCCGTCTCCTTCATCCCAGCATTGAAATCCCATGAGGTGACCAACTTGGAATGTATACATGCAATGTATCTTGCCTCGGATAATCTGCCCATGGACATGATCCACACCTTGTCGGGACCCAACTTATTTGCTTCCTCGGATAGAACGATGTCTGCATTTATGAGTAAGTCCAAGGGTCCGCGGCAGACCATACTCGGGTCCGCCTTCTTTCTCTGTACACAACCAGGTCTGGTGCCTCCACTTGAAGTCTTTTGGCATAGACAATGGGGGGCCGAAACCGGCGGGGACCGGGGGTGGAAAGTTGCCTGGAAAGCGGAAAGGGATGAACCGGCGTTGACTGTCAGGCGACAAGGGATCCGCTTCTTGCCTATGGCGAGATGGGAGAAGATCTTGGGTGTGAAAGAGCGACACAGAAAGACGGTTGCGTCGAGGGCATTGGGAGATTTGGACTCGGAGAGGTCGACAACGATACATGGATGATACTTGGGTTGCCAGACGGCGGATGGTCTGTGGAGCTTGGGCTGAACGGCGCTGAGACCAAGGACGGGTGTCCCATCGCCGTCCTGAACAAGTCTAAGGAGGATAATTATTTCGGCAGGCGTGATGGCCCCGGCGTATGAGGTAGAAACCCTCTCGCTGATGGTGTATTGAAGATACGTACGACGGGCAGCGGACGTGTTGTGGCCATCGTGTACTAGTATTGAGATATTGCCAGTCTGAGTGACCGTGGCGACAGTTGCCGAAACCTGGCATATCGGCATCACCAAGCTCCGAGCATTCGTTATGCATAACACTACCTACAACATACTCTTCGAAGACACATCTACGTACTTATACAGAGAATGAGAATAAGAAATTTATTATTTATGACGCTCCAGCGGCGGCGAGAAGAGCGGGGAAGTTGGGAGTACCGAGACCAGTGACCTAGAGAAACAATCAGCTTCATGCGTCGGGCAAGTATCATCCAACAACTCACAGGGTCCCAGCCGGCCTTGGCGGGGAATCCGTTCGTGTTGCAACCGGGGTTGTCGCCAGTGGTGATGTCGTTGAAGGCCTGCGGGTTGGCGTACAGGAAGGGGTTCAAGAACCCGAGAGGTGACTTGCCCTCGGCGATCAGCCTGTCGTTGATGAGGGAGATCAAGCTGGCGAAGATGGGGCTGGAGCAGGACGTGCCGGAGACCGATGTGGTCTTGCCGCTGAGAACGATCTCAACGCCGTCACCAATGGCAGAGACGTCGGGGTAAGCACGTCCGGTCTTCGTGAACTTGCCGGAGTTCGTGTTTCCGAGAGCGGAGAGGTATGCGGAGACGGCGGAGGCTTGGTAGGATGGTTGAGTGAAGACGGTCGAAAAACCACCGGAGGAGAATGAGGCGGAAGTTTCCGGAACACTCGAGGTGGCACCGACCGAAGTCAAGCTATTTTATCATTGGAGTCAGCAGGTAAGATGGCGCGATGAAAGCGCGAGACACTCACAAGGGGCAGCCCGAAGGGAAGGTGGGCACGAAGGTGCTGCAGCTGCCGCTCTGAGATCCAGAAACACCACCGTCGCCGGAAGCGAAGAGGATAGATGTTCCACGAGCACCGAGTTGTTGGTAGGCATTGCAAAGTTGGCTGTCGCATATTCAGCAAAATGAGAGTGGTTGATAGAACGAGACAAGGTACTCACTTGGCCAGGGTCGAAGAGATAGTGTTTTCGTTCTGGCCGTAACTGGTGGTAAGGACGTTGGGAGGGTTGGACTCGCCGAGCAAGAAGTTGATGATATCCAAGAATCCCTCAAGATCACCGTCTTGGGTGTTTTCACCGACGGAGATAAAGGTGGTTGGGACGCCGGTGGCAAGACCAACGGTGTATTGAATATCCAAGTTCTGCCAGAAACACTATCAGCAGGAAAGAAATCACGAGGAATACCAATACGTACAGCTTCGTCGCTAGCCTGCCTAGGGGACTGAGGATTCGAGCCACCGTCAAGAGTCTGGAGGGTGAAGGTAGTGGAGGACGACATATCCTGGCGGAAGTCCGACAAGAACGTCTGTGGTCACTTTGTAAGCAGAAATCCTCAAAAGAAAACACTATTCGGTATACCTTCAGATCAGCTGAGTTAGCGTACTGCTCAATGAATCCGCTGACTCCAATGGTGTTGGACGACTCAGTCGCGGGCGTCGTAGGGACGTCATAGAGAGCCTGGACGCAAGCCGGAGTCACGGTATTTGCGCATGACGACGGAACAGCGTTGGAGGTCAAGTTGGCCGCTGGGTTGAAGACTTTCGCTGGGGTAGAGAACACGGGAAGATGGCCAAGTGGGTTGGGGAACCTGGAAGAAAACATTGACGTCAGAAAGACGTATCATCGTGAGGGCCATATGTCTTACGAGATCGTAGGGTGAACGAGTTCAACGTGACCAACGAGGTCAGTAGGGATGGAGTAAGCCAAGGTGCGGATCGTCGCATCGCCAGTCTCGACGTGCGTGAAGGTCGCGAAAGACGCGTCGAGGAGCTCGCTGGCCTTGCTCACTGGGACTTCAACGGCAATCCAGTCCCCGGTAGGGCTGATCTTAGTCGAGTTGAGGCCGTTCTCGGAGAGCCACTGGTTGACGGCCGTGACGGTCTCTGCCTTCGGAGCAACGAATGCTTCAACCTACGACCGTGATATCCATCAGCAACTTTCGGGAGATGTTGAGCAAATACGACAGACCTCTTCCTTGGACAAGTGCTGGCGGAAGTTGGCACTGGTAGGTTCGCTGACGTCGAGGAGCGCGGCAGTAAGACCCGCAGGGTCGTTCTGCGCAAGAGCAATGCGCAGCTTGAGCACTGACTCCGGGGACGCGGCACCGCTGTTCACGAAGCCGTCCGGGATCCCAGACCTGGACTCGTGCAACTGCATAGTGCGACGGCTGAGAGGGTTGCCCATGGCTAGGGAAAAGAGGGAGATGATGAAGAGAGTAGTAGCCACCATCTTGCTTGTACCTGTGCGGAGGGAGGAGTGCTGGAGAGACTGCTGGTTTGCGTCTTGCTAAATTCATGCCATTGACGACCTGCTTTTATAGCACCAAGCGACTTGATTTTCGTGTTTTCCATCAAGGATCCATGAGGGACTCAATAGCCTGAAGAGCTAGCAAGGACCGCAAACGCTACGGATTTGGGCCGGAGTGTCGCATGTGTCTCTCTGCTGCACTCAGGTTGGAAACATATCGCGCGGTGGCTTACGGTATATGCACCTATGGCCTGCAGCAGCAGCCACACTGCACGCAAGATGCGTAGCTATTCTTGGTGCAGACTTGCTGATATTCCTCGGGCTGTCACCACGAGTTACAAGAGAGCATAGAGACTATCATCCCAGTCAGTGCGCTCGGGACGCAGTTGAGCGGGAGAAGTCGGTAAAAACGTGCAGCTCGAGCACGAGCATTGCTCAATATGCGACATCATCTGCCCTGGAGGTGAGTAGTACAAGAGACGAGTAACCTAAGATACGCACGCGTTTCACGCCGTGTGTCCCACAGGACCCACACGATCGCCATACTATCACTCGTGAAAGCCACATGAGACTCGAGAGTGATCAGAACGAGTGACTCTGAAGCTTGAAGAGTCGTAGTCACGTAGAAACAGAAAGTTCGAACAAGAAATAAAACTACGCAAGGCATGTGATTGTTGGTATGGAAGGGCGCCTAATGAGGATTGCGGCATTTACCGCACACAGTCGTCGTCCCATTGTCCGTATTGACATTGTGGAAGTCTACAGCAACTGAGAGACATTCTGAAGACGTCTCGCACCTAGATCAGATCAACGAGCAGCAGGATCAAGTCCCCAGTATCAAGTGTTTTACTGACGACGCAAATCAGGGGGTATCTTATTCCTGAAGATGGCTGCAAAGAACAGTAAGTCTCACAGTTGTCTGTTTCTCATCGCACTGGCAGACGTGAACGTAATTAGGTGGTCGGACAAGTCATGACTTAGGGATGGACAACAAGGACATGATCGACCCATCTTGATCTCTGTTACTTGTGCATGTCCAAATCTTTTCAGCCTTGTCTGCGTTCCGCTCGCTATTTTTCAGACGAGCTTGGACCATCGCTCTTGGTGTACGAGATTATGCACCTCGCCATCGGATTAGGACTGAGGACTTAGACTCTTTTTTGTCAGTGGACACCTCGAGCGCACTGAAGAGACCTGTTTGTTTCTCAGACGTTGTTTCTTCTGGACTGCGTACTTCTTCTTTAGCTTGAGGCGTATCCGCTGGATTGTGGAGAATGCTGCCGGTGACGGGCATAGGGATCGACCCTTGCAAGGAATAGACAAGGAATTTGGAAAACGTTCGTATACGTCCTTCGCTCTCCCTTGTTCGTAACGGGTGCGGTGGGGGAAGACGCTTCAGCGGTGGCCAGCAAAATAGTGACACTTTTTTACCCTCCCGAGTCGCTCCTAGGTTTTCGTCCATTCGTTTGGCATGACTATGTACGCACTCCATTTGAGAGCAAATCTCTCGGTCGACTTGCGTCACTAATGGTGTTTTTTAGTCATATTCTTTTCATGTAAAATCCTTCTCTGTCGACGAGAAAACATGTTCGCTATGATCCCCGAGCTCTACGTTGGCTGAACAGCTATGAATGCATGCACTCCGGCGATGCACTCTCTTTCATCAAGATAATTCTGCATTCATGTGACGGGAGGCAGTACTGTATATGGGTATCCAAATTCAAGAGCAGGAGATGTCACGTGGACGGCGCATCGATATTCATTCCTTGTTCAAATCTTGTTCAAGCCCTCCGTCTTCTTTTTCCTAGTCTGCACTGTCTTCACCGTCGCCGCCGCCGATGACGACGACAAAATGATGCTCTTCTTCGTTGTCGGCCGCTCGGCCAATCGCCCCCATACTTGTTTCCCCGCCCTCGTTTTTGCCGCCAGTGCAAGAGCATCTTTTCTATCCACTGTCACAAAACCACTCCGCGGAAGTCGTGCCGATTCTTACCCATCCGGAGGCACTCTTTCTCGACGCGCCCCTCCAAGCCGTTTCGTCAACAATGGTTGTCAACTCAGAGCTCCGATGCGATATGCCGTCAATGGAGCCTCTCGTGCCCTCATCCATCCATGCACTGCGAGCCTATTCACAACTCCGTGCAGCCGACCTGCAGGAAGAAACTCATCCCGCTGAAGATGGAGTACCCATTTAACTTTGATGTGTGCTGATTGAAGCGAGTCCCGAACTCACTCTCCAAGGGCCACTCAGGGAGATATCTTTAACGTTGACCGATTTCCAATACTACACCTACACCATCCAACGGCTGCACCCCTTGCTAGCAAGCACGGCCAAGGACAAGTTCAAATTGAAGTTGGATAAGAGTTCTATCAATTTCTTTGTGGTGAGCCTTCTGTATCTTCTTTCTAAATACCGCTGCTTGCGAATTCTGATGCAAAACGACTAGATGAAGCCTGCGATCTTGCCAATGACCGCTGATTTTGATCCCACTACCATGGGCGCGCTCGGTGCGTCCGAATGCGACCAGGAATACCCGGTTATTGGGGGAGATTTGGACATACACGTACACTTCACGGTGATCGCCAAGTGCGAATCATTGAATGAAGTCGCAATACCTGGTGCGTTGCCTTGTTTGTATGCTCTTGTGTTATTCTGACTTATTGTAATATACTAGCTGAAATACATCCTCGAGACGACACCGTCGAGGCATTGTAGGCATTGTATGAACGTGCTTGTCAGGACCGTTTTGTGCTGGTACGTATCTGCGAGTAGCTGTATGGTACCTTACGCTCATATCAAGGAAGGTGGAAGGGCCTCCATTGACGGTAAAAAGCATCCTTTGTTCACTCTTGTACAACCACATAACCCGCATAGAGCCCGGCGCTCGCATCTTCAAGTTTGACACCTGTACCGGAGATTCTGCAGGCAGACACCCCCTATATTCACCACTGGAATCTACGGACGGCTCTCCGTCGCCAATGTCACTGGACGACCTTCTTAGCCGACACGGCCCGGACAATATCTGGGTCCTCTTCGAATGCGCACGAGACATACTGGGATCGTGTACTTGGGACACGCATTTGAAGGCTCTCCTCACTCGTCGAAACAGTCGTGTTCGTGTTGTTTGTTTCTCAGGCCAGGATCTCCAGAGGCCAAGCGGTGTTGAGGATTCTCACGTCGTCCCTCTGTATCGTTCCTCGCGGTACCGTCTTTCGTACGCCTTTTCCAACCATGAATACGACGCGTACGTGGACGCGGAAACCAAACGGGGGAACTTTCCTCTTCTCGATGACGAAATGAAAATACGTGTCAAATTGTTCTCGAAAGGGAACATCTGCGCATTGAAGGCCTTCATGACAGGACTTGCGAACTTGAAAGTCGATGTGCGTTTCATTCTTGTACTACGTACTCCTGGTAATCATGGTTTGCAAACAGTGTTATGGACCAGTCACGAGCGACGCGTTTGAAAAATACTTCAAACACTCGCGTTCGTCTTTAGTAGTAGATGCTCTCTACAAGCAGCCAGGCTTTCAACCCACTGCAGCGGGCCAGTCGTTTGATTCTCTTATTCGACATCTTACCTCGTCCTCGTAACTGCTGCCTTTCATCTCCGTATCAATGTTGCAAATCGTCTCTTGGCGCATCCCAACGTGCGCGATCTGAGTATGTTATTCAGCTTTTTCTAGTATTATTCACAAGGAACTCACTCGCACATGGACCTCTCTTATCTCACCGCTTTTGCGGTATTGATGATCACCCTCATCTTTTTGTTGCTGTACGTTTGCTCTCGTCTCCTCGTAGGCTGTCCGAACGAATGTCGCTGTAGCTTTTTTGTCGGGTTCACGTGCGTAGGTATCCGGCGACTCCACCCAAAACAAACTCAAGCCAGGGTGGGGAGGGTGGTTATGAGTAGTCCCCCGTGTCCGTATATACCGATTGTGATGCATTGACACATCTGTGTAGTGTGTAGTTCTGGTGTTGCATGAAATAGAACAGGGTGAGGTAGTGGCCTCTGCTAGATTGAGCCCGAAACCGACAACCGAGTCCTCCGCCGTCGTCTCTAAGGTAGCCAAAATTGTTGATACGTCCCCTTTCAAAGTGTCCTGTGTACCGCGTATGACAAGTGGACATATCACGATATCATATGAGAAGATTCGTACGAAGAGGCGACAGCTCGCGAAACATGAGTACAAACTTGTACATACTTGCCCAGTCGCGTTCACTAGACTCGTCACTGTGTCCATGGAATTTGAAAGAGCCACATCCTCAGCGCTTCCTCAAGTTTGCCTCTCGGTGGGGAGCACGTAACCTCCGTGCAAACTGTGGCGAGGATCCAGTCGATGCTAGCTGCGGTACGTATTCAGTCCCGGATGAGAGGGTGTTTCAAGTTCGGAGGGAACTTCGAGAGGGAGGCATCGTGTTCCTTCAACTTCCGATGTGACGCCTGGCACCAAGTGCCTTGCCTCTTGGTAACTAGTACCCGTACAAGTTACTCAAGTAAAGTTTTTCGTGGCGATAGTTGCCAAAATCCGGCATATCGGCATCCATCAGCATCACCACCGAGCTTCAAGCTCCGCGCGGACGTGCAGCTTCGTTATGAATAACGCGACTCGAGGACGCATCTACGTACTTATACACAGAACGAGAATAATAACAATCCTTTGATCAGGAATACACAGCAACAGACTAGACAAAAACAGCGAAATTTATGACGCTCCAGCGGCGGCGAGAAGAGCGGGGAAGTTGGGAGTACCGAGACCAGTGACCTGGAGAAACAATCAGTATCATGCGTCGAGCAAGCATCATCAAACAACTCACAGGGTCCCAGCCGGCCTTGGCGGGGAATCCGTTCGTGTTGCAACCGGGGTTGTCGCCAGTGGTGATGTCGTTGAAGGCCTGCGGGTTGGCGTACAGGAAGGGGTTCAAGAACCCGAGAGGTGACTTGCCCTCGGCGATCAGCCTGTCGTTGATGAGGGAGATCAAGCTGGCGAAGATGGGGCTGGAGCAGGACGTGCCGGAGACCGATGTGGTCTTGCCGCTGAGAACGATCTCAACGCCGTCACCAATGGCAGACATGTCGGGGTAAGCACGTCCGGTCTTCGTGAACTTGCCGGAGTTCGTGTTGCCGAGAGCGGAGAGGTAGGCGGAGACGGCGGAGGCTTGGTAGGATAGTTGAGTGAAGACATTCGAGAAACCACCCAAGGAGAACGAGGCGGAAGTCTCCGAAACACTCGAGGTGGCACCAACTGAAGTCAAACTATGTCATCAATGCAGTCAGCAGGTGAACGGGGTGATGAAAGCGCGAGACACTCACAAGGGGCAGCCCGAAAGGAAGGTGGGCACGAAGGTGCTGCAGCTGCCGGCGATTACTCAGTTCATGTGCGGAAAGCCTAAAAACGTTCCTAAGACAGTGATCAGTAACGCTGGAAACCTTCGGAAATAGGGAACGTACTTCAAGGTTGTGGGGTCTGCGCCTCCCATTTCAGAAGTGACTCCTCCTGTCTTCGCAAATCGCCTCTCAACCATTCCACCCAACCAACGCCAAGGGCTTTGATGACTGTTCCGTCTACTGCCACCATCGTGCCTTTGATTCGAGCTCCCAACCCGTCTCCATCAACAACCAACATTTCATCTGCATCTCTATAGTGCTCAACTGTCAGGATACGTCGTATGCCGAGCAGCAAGCACCAATCGCCGCTAGGTCTCCCAGCTTGACTAATCGCAGCAGTGCATTCAAGGACGTCATCGGAATTGGAGGTTTTCCTCAGCCGATGTTTGTATGCCCGAAGGATGATGGGCGCCAGGATATTTCTGATGCTGCAAGTTGGTTGGAGTGCGTAGAATATGTCAGTGAATGAAGATTCCAGATCGGATATAGAACTCCGAAGTCCTGGCCAGGTCCATGTCGTGACCGCCTCTGCAGGCCATTCTAGTAGCCATAGACGAAACTCGTCTGGAAGGTGCACTAATTCCTTTCGAAACTTCAGTGGGATCAAGACAGATGTGTACCCTTCCCGAACCCATGGCTGCAGGCATGGAAGGATGAATTTACGCGACTCGGCGAAGGCGGGGGATTCTATGGCCTCTAGGTAGAATTGAAGGAGTGCGAGTCGGGCGGGACACAGCGAGAGGGTGGTGAATT
The DNA here is from genome assembly GCA_004802725.1 of Antrodiella citrinella. Classification (NCBI taxonomy): domain Eukaryota; kingdom Fungi; phylum Basidiomycota; class Agaricomycetes; order Polyporales; family Steccherinaceae; genus Antrodiella; species Antrodiella citrinella. Next base: position 23,338 of record SGPM01000027.1, read on the forward strand.
CTCGCCACTGTCGTGACACTCCTCGCGCAGCAATGAGTGACTTCAGCGGGAGATGCCGCAGGATGGAGAGAACGAGTTCGTTGGGAATGGAATGGATCGTGAATGTCTTCCGTGTGAGAGCACTTTCGACTGGCATCGATGCTTCTTGGAATCGATAAGACGTGTCCATACTTGTGGACAGCGCGAGAGGAGAGCAGAGCGTGTTGCCACTGTTGGCAGGCAGCGGTTGGTTACATAATCTATTTGTAGCTGTTGTCCAAGGTCCCCATCATCATGCAGACCACGTGGCATGTTGAACAGCAACTTGCCAGCGTTTACCCCACTGTTATTTCTCGCACCCGCTCCCTGACCGCCACTGCTGCCCGTTCCATTGGTGTCAATACGGATCCCCTATTTCAACTTGCGGTATGAACAGGTCGTGGAGTCCATTATTATGGCATTATTAATCCGATTGACAACGTCTGGCAGCAAATTATTCAAGAGTTCTTTAGTGCTGCCCTCCAGAGTCCGGTCACGACGTTTCTGGATCCGCCAAGCAGCTTCATTGTAAGTGCCATCCATAACATATTCTACCGCGCGGCACACAAGTCATTCAGCACTGATCTCGTCGCGTCGCCTGAGTACGGCGTGTCTTCGTCATCTTGGACGCAAGACGGCTTGAATTTTTTGCTACTAACCTCCTTGGGATGAGGATTCGAGATCCTGCGCGAAGGACGGGACATGTGTGGCCACCTTCGACAGTACGAATCAGGTGGTGCGTGTCATCCGTGGCACAAAAACGGTACGTTGAAGGAACATGTCGTCTCGGATTTCCGAACGAGTCTTACACACGGTTTCGGGCCTGTGTCAGGTATATTTTCTGCTCTCCCCTTTGATTACTCTACTGACAGTTCTCGGTTAGAACATGGCCGCCTCTTCTATATAGTTTCCCGCGGCACGGCAGCGCATGTGCAGTATCGGTTTTACGACTCGGAGGGCAGCGAATTGGGGCCGCGGGAGGCTCTGAAGCAGTAAAAAGTTGGAATACAAGCGGACACATCCTAGTCTCTTCGTCGTGGTCTCTCTTGGATCATGTTATCGATGCGACAATCTATTTTCGGCACATGTTCTACTCTTTCAGACTCTTTCCTGAATGCAGCTACTCACTAGGGTCCGACTGGTTGGACATACCCCGAGTCTGGCTCATTAGATCATGCACTGGACGACGTGGCGGTCCTTCAAAGGCTGCTGGAAGGGAAGGCTGTGGCCACGTACGCAGCGATGATGGGCCGGTGTACAGCCTCATCAGTTCTCTACTTATCATGATGTATCGGCATATATATTTTTCTGTCTGAAACCTACTCTGGAGTCTGAACTGACCGCCATCCCTCATTGCCCCAGCACAATCACGACCCGGACGGATCAACATCATCTCCTCCTCATCAACTTCAGACGATTCTTCATCTTGAAAAAGGCGGTTGCAGGCTCCTGAACCCAAATGTCCGCCTCCGAACACACCATGCCCTGTCCACTGCAGAAGCGTCAGAAACGGCTCACGAGCAAGCGACTAGTCAGATTCAACAGGACTGTCTCCGAATGCCTCCAACAGGAACTCACCTACCTCGAGGATCCTGACCTCCACACCCATCGGGTGGCAGCTTGTATCCTATCCACAGTGGCGTGTTGTGCTTTGGGGTTTTCCGGAATCTCGCTACCTGCAAGCAAGCTTACGGATTTCAGGGTATGTTTGAATTGGTTGTCTTCGGTTGAGAGCGTTTCGGATGCACGGGATGCACTTTGCGGCCTACTCGTTGGGTGTTATGCGAAGAATGATTTTGTCGAGATTCTGCACTTTGGTGCGTGCTCTTCTCTTGGTCTTTTTTTCCTGCATACAGGCTGAAAGGTTAATTTTCTGCGGTTATAGATTCTCTTTCAGCCGTTGCAACGCTATCCACCGACGATGAGGACATATTGAACGTACCTCTGTACTCTGGTGCATGTGTCGATCGCGTTCAGATGCGAGATATGGACAAACTCAGACCTCTGATCCTTGCCGTCGTCGAGGGAAAGAAGACCCTGCCGGTGTGGATTCCTGAACACGATTCACTGAATTCCCAATTTCTCCAGGACTTGAAAATCCCTTTGGTCGAAGGGAGGCGATCGCTTCTTTTGCATCACCTGGATACCCCTTACCGGCCGTTCCAATTTCAAGATGAGATGACTATGCCCTGGTACGTGAGCTATCTTTATCTGCAGTTTATCTTATGTGAAGGGAGATACAGCATACTCAACAGCAGCTCTGGCCATGGGAAGACTAGAACTCTGCTAGAGGCTCTAGCAAGGACGGCATCGGTTCATCCGACTTCTCGGAGGCCCTCAACTCGACGAAATTTACCCAGGATCCGGAATGCCAGGACAGCGTATACTCATCCACCGCCCTCGCCGACAACGCAAACACGGCAGGTCACAGGCTGAAACAGGTTCTCCTCGCGCGGCTCACGATCTTTGAAATCTACCTCCATCTCATCCTCAAACCGCCGCCCGACGGGTTCACGCCGTTCTGATTTACCTTACACCGCGAACTACGCACCGACGTCGGTATCACGCCGGATACCGATGCGGAGAGGGCATCGACGCTTATACAGGCGGTGCCCACTTCGCTGCTCGGACACGACGTATTCCTCCACCTCGCAAGGCGGTACCAACAACGTCTCCATGCAATACCTGGATGACAGGCTCGAAACGGTAGCAGCGTGGCTCGAAACGGTAGCAGCGTGGCTCAAAACGCACCTCCCTGTACCGTGGACGTCCAGAAGGCTGCTCGCGTGTCTGGACGACGCACACATCACGCTCGACCGCTCTCGCCGGGTGGTCGTCACGCTCCGTACCGCGGTCTGGCGTCTCCCCGTCTTTGATCAACCTCACTGCTGACGGCCCGGCGCACGCGCGGGACGAGATCTACACTGACAGCCAGGGTATCGTCAAACTCGACCTCAGCAGGCAGATGCACGTCATGGCGAAGGCGTGCAACCCGGCATGCCAGCCGTACTGCGCGCTTCCGTTTCAGATTACTCCCTGCGGTGGATGGATTCATGGACTGGGACAGCCGGAGCGCGTATATCGCGCGGTACGTCCCTGCGAGGTACCTCGACTCGCCGGAAGGACAGTGCTTGCTGCGGAGGATACGTGTGCATGGTTGTCAGGGAGGTACGTTTGCAATACTAGTGTTTGCATTTCGGTGGACCTCATATTGATCACGTACGGTATGTTGCTCCTCTTGCATTATGAAAGAAAGGTGTGGATATTCTGCGTGCTTTGTCCACGCGCTTATGCTCACTCGATACAGGGCCCTACATCAGGTGTTGAACGTGCTCGTAGAGCAGAAGTCTTCTCACGTCCCAATGGACTATCCACCGAAATATGCATAGCTTGGGGACAGGAGGTGATCAGGCTGTTGCAACATTTTGTAGACAATAACCACAGTCATCTCCTTTGTGATCATGGCATCCCAGTGACGTGCTGAGAACATGCAAGGAGTGACAGCCATACCGCGTCGGCCGCGGTCGTCCTATACTTCAAGTTCAGAGTCGTTCCGCAGGGTAAGAGACGGCCTACGCATGTCGGGCTTATAACCCAATCTAGGACTGCGATGATCTCGAGTGAGGAGACGTAGATGACGTGGTGATATGCTGCAGCTAAGACAGAATATTGCAGTTTGTGCCTGCGCTTGTCGGCGTGTGATGGTGAGTATGGGCGACGAGGACCAAGGCTGTAGAATCGGCGAGTGCAGATCATGATGAGTGAGAGAAGGCGGAGACAAGAGAGGACCGAGCAGGATTGTCGGCAGCGGCCTCATGCTGATCGCAGAGTTGTTTCCATGTGGACACGGACTGCAGTACTTGAACAACAGTGTTGTAAACAGCTTCGGCAACCTTCCAAAGTCGCGCGAGACAGGAGATGATTTAGGCCAGAGAACAGGAGAGTGGCGAGGATGAATGGGGGCAAATAGATGTTGATGGATCATCTTCTATAAATGCCTACTTCCGAGTACTCACAACATGTACAGACAACCTCGCTAGCCCCCGACAACGCCCCTAACGACAGCCTGAGGATTCGACACGTTAGTGTAAAGCTAAAGAACGTCGGGAAATGGACGTACCTCAATTTTGGGCACTATGCGCCTCCGATTTCATAAGAGACTCTTCTTGTCTTCGCAAATCGACTCTCAGCCACTCCACCCATCCAATGTCGAGAACCTCGACAATTCCACCATCCTGCCCTAGATCCGAGTCCCCAATCCGCCTCCATCAAGGATCAGAGCTGTGACCATCCCAGTCGTTACCGTGGCAGGAATCTTGTCTTGAACCTGTACGGCAAGGAAGACGCACCAATCGTCGCTGGGTGTTCTGTCCCCCCGATCATGTGGACAAACTCAATGATATTATCGGAACCAGAACGCAAGCGGAGTTGCGTCTTACGTCGCCGATACATGGTTTCGGGCGCAAGGAGGTTCCGCAGTTGACGCATGGGTTGGAGTGAGTAGTGTTTGAGAACGAACGAAGCATCTGGAGGCGATCCGGGGAGTCCTGGCCAGATCCACGTCGTGACCGCCCTTGAAGGCCATTCGAGAAGCCACAGGCGAAATTCGTCCGGAAGGTGAGCTAATTAGGCAGCGCCGATATCGTATGCATATATTCTTCCGGGTGCATAGCCCATGCATGCACGTGCCCGCTAGGCCTTTGAAGACGGTACTGCAAGACTCACAGTGCCGGCAGATGTACCGCACGGCCCGTGTGGTGGCGACTGCGCATGGCGGGGTGATGGCTGGAGAGCGGAGGCAAGGGCGCGCACTGCCTGCTGACATAACCGAGACTGTGGGCGGCTGTTTGGACATTCATCTCCTCCTCCTCCTTCGTCCTCGTCCCGCTGTCTCCCATTCTGTCTCCCACTCACTCGCTCTCGTCGTCGTTCCCGTCCCCGCCGTCGACACCCGCCTCGCGCTCACGAACACCCACGACAGCTTCACTCCCCAGACGTCGCGCGTTCGGCCAGCGTTGCCCGTCTGCAACTGGTCTGTACGACTGCGCAGTTTCGTTTCCTCCCCACTACTCACCCGTCTCCGNCCCCTTTGTACAGCTAACGAACACCTCGGTCGTCCTCTGATCACTCCATCCGAGTCATGAGCTCCTCCCAAAACCCTGTCCGTACACCGTTTCGCGCTCTTGCCAGTCCTCCCACTCACACTTGCAACCGTTCCACAGATTCGCAGAAAGCTCGTCATCGTTGGCGATGGTACGTTTCATTCCTATATTTGCCTCTCTCTCCTTCGCTTCCGTAAACTCTTCTTTGAAAGGGGCTGGGTCGTGTGGAGGCGACCAATTCACCCTTTGGCTCATACACCCCATCTTATCCTCGCGGCTTCTTCACGTCCTGTTCTGCCCCGCTGTATGCGTCCGGTTCATGCGTCGTGCACCCTCCCCTTCTCGCCTATTGCCGAACGCTCTCGATCCAATTATCTCCGTTCACGTTCTTCACATCTTACTTTCTACCGTGCCTAGCCCTCTTTCTCGCCTGCTGACCACACTATCCAGGCGCCTGTGGCAAGACGTCATTGTTGTGCTCATTCGCCCTGGGCGAATTCCCAAAGGAATATGTATGTTTACTTGTGATCTTTCGGTTTTGTTCTGCCTCTGACATCATTTGGTTTCTCGCGTAGCAACCCAGTGAGTGACCCTCACAAGCTCTTGCACGCTCCAATAATTTACACACGTCCGTGTGCTAGCCATCTTCGAAAACTACGTAGCTGAAATTCGTTTGGATGGAAAGCCTGTGCAGCTGGCATTGTGGGATACCGCGTACGTCGCTTCACATTTCCTCCGCGTCCATTCTCACTCACCAGTATATCTTTCGCAGAGGCCAGGAAGAATACGAAGTACGTCGCCGTGATCTGTCAGCTCTCCCAAGAACCTTCGCTGACTTCCATACAGCGCTTACGACCGATGTCATACTCCAAGTCCCACGTCATCCTGATTGCTTTCGGTATCGACACACCGGACTCGCTGGAGAACGTGACTGTCAAGGTGAGTATTCAATCTCTCTCGGCATGGGGCAAGCCGTGATATCGACCGATGCAGTGGATGGAAGAAGTACGCTCCATATGCGGTCCCACAATACCCGTCATCCTCGTTGGGTGCAAGTCAGACCTGCGGCCGCCACCGAATGCGCCGAACGCGGCGAATTACGTCTCGCGCGCGCAGGCGGAACGCGTCGCACAATCCATCGGCGCGCGGGCGTACAAGGAATGCTCGGCCCTGAAGATTGAGGGTGTAGACGACGTATTTGAAGCGGCCACGCGGGCGAGTATGTTGATGCGGGAGGGCGTCGGAGGAAACGGGTACCAGGCGCACCAGAGAAGGCAGAGCGCTGGCAAGAATAATGGAGACGGGTGGGAGGACAAGGGGAAGTGCTGCGTAATTTGTTGAGTACCACCCTCTTCTTCTGTCGATGTGGCGGTTCGGATTCCTAGGTTACGAGGCGAGAGATCAGGACACGGACTGAATGGTATTTTTTTCTACTTCTCCCTATTTCTTTCTTTGTGCTTGATTGAACACCCCCCCCCCCTTTTTTTTTATCTGTCGTTTCGGTATGTACACTCTCCCAGTCTTTATCGAATCATCGTACCCGCGTCGCTTCGTATGTTGTCCCGTTCTTCGCGTTTCAGAGATTTGTTTTTCTCGTCCTCACCTCGCTTCTCCTCTGCCTCTGCCTCCCACCCCCCGTCTTTTCTGGCCCCCCATCACTTCACATCATATCGCGACCACACTCGTTGCCCCGCTCGATCGCCCCCATGGACCTCGGTCATCTTCGTTTCTCGTTCCCGGCCTCCTCTGCCCTCTGCCTACATGTCCTTACACGCATATCACATCCCATACATTCATACAGCCACGTTGCATTCTGCCATCTCCCCGCCCGTACTCGTGGTGGTTATTTTCTCTGATCTGATACCTGTTACAGTCGTCGTTCACATGTTTATTTCTCGAATGGTTTCTGGCTCCACTTCCCCTCTACTTAGAACGGCCGTGGCTCGCATCCTGACGCCGCTTCCCAGTCGCGTTGACTTCATACTAATAGGCTGCCATATGCATCCCGAACGTATCGCTCGTTGCGTACACTGTGGCGTCATTTCACGAAGGGAGGGCTAGCACTCTTGTCTCGGGCCCTNGCANTCNTGNCTCGNG